>JAPWLS010000301.1:0-164806 GCA_028551675.1 Tineola bisselliella
AAAAAGACACTACTCAGTGAAAACTCAACCTTTTATTTGAAAATTTTCTGAAAACATAACTTCAACTATTATTCTAGGATAACCATTAACAATAAGATCGATATTTATAAAGAATATGGCACAAAAATCGTTTAAAAAAAAGGTGGATTTGACCGGTATTGCCAGCCATAGCACATAATGCCGGTCAGCTGGTTGACAATACCGGTCAAGCTTTTAACACGTATCGCAAACACGGGACTCTTGTTTAGCGAATTTCTTTTCTCTGTTCCTCTTCTCTGTTAGAGGCTAAATTTGTTTCTTTTGATACAACCCATTAACCAATTTCTTCCAGCCATTCCAAGATTTTCGTCAAAGTTGTGCTTCTAATTATTATTAACAGGATACTCATAAGCCATCTTTCTTATTTGAATTCAAATGTAACCATAAAATATCTTTCCGAGGAATTATACTTGATCTGTCATTTCTAATTCCTGTTCCTTCGTGAAGACTGGACAGTGATTTAGGGTTTTTTAAAAATCTTTCTTGAAGGGTTGAAAATGGGATACCAGTAGAACGCGTTGCTTCTCTTATTAGTATCGATTTATCGACAAATTTAAATACCCTGGTCGCTTTGGTTCCATTTTACGTTCAATCCTTGGCTCATATTCCGAATTTTGACATTCTAAAATTGAAAATAAATATGAATATAGATACATGTATACAATATAGAAAATAGAAATGCAACAAACATAAACAGAAACTGATTATTAAGTCTAAAAAATAACATCTACTAGTATATGTGACCTGCGGGTAATACCGGTCACAGTGACCGGCATTAGCCACATGTGCACTCTTGAGGTTAATATACATTTTTAAAAAAACTTGTTGCAAATTGCTTGGATTCTGCATACAAATGGATAGTTGGATAACTGATTGACAAAAATTATTACAGGCAATAAATGAAATATGAATATTAAAATACTCACTTCTTATTCGACTCATTCGCATGTTGACCGTACTTTCGCTTAACAAAAGGCGAAGAGAAGTCACATGTCGTATTATAGTAATTATTCACTTACAATAAATATGACTAGATAAACACGTGTTACATAAAACGCCTGATTATTTCAAATAAGCATGATTACATTCTGTTTTTAAATTACTTCATTTATTATCAGGCGTTTATGAATAAATCCTTTGTAGACCTGTAATGCTTAAATGCCTTTGTCAGCTTTAATAGTCATACCATATTAATGCGTACATGCATTACAAATATTATCATACGTGAATATTCCGTATGACTTGTCAGACACATATAGTCATGAGTTATAAAGTAAGCAACTAAACAGATTTAAAGTTCAAAACTCAAAAAATTACGTTCGCTTTAAAACAATAATAAAGCTTGAACACAATAAAACATTTAAAAACATAAACCGTGTTTATTCAAATGCCTTTCTCTGTGTGTGGAAATCTCACCGATTATTGTGAATACAAAAGCGTAAAAGTACGACCATATGCAATCGTTTTATTTTAAAAGGCGACTGTTTTTATTTATCTTCCATAACCTGAGTAAATACAAGTCTTTTATCTTTTCCTTCAACGGGCATATCATTATAAAGGAATATGCATATTTGTTTGCGATTATTGTATCATCATCATTTTACAAACATATTGATATTACTACAATGCCCAGGTTATTATTTAATTTAAATTCTTTTAAAATATCAAATAGGTATTTAATAGAAAAATAAAATAAATCAAAGTTCAACGCACTTTTATGATTTTCATTGTCGCTTAGCGCACTAAGCGAGTAATGTATTATAATTTCACATAAAACACCAATTTATTTATTCAATAACTATATATTCTAATAGTATATTAAACAGTTATTTTTTCCAAAACGAAACGTCCGTTTACAATTTATCTTTTGGAATGTGTTTTATATAAACATATAAAATTATTTAACAAACAGCGGCTAACTTCGTAGCGATTATAATACACGCAAAATTGGAACGATACGTGTAGATGTTAAATTTGGAACATCGCCCAGCTCGGCTGGCTCGGCCTCTGATAGTTGCGTCTTTAACATTCGACGTTCCTCTGTGTATAGTTAAACAATTTATCATTGCGGCTAAAAGTATAAATGATTGAATTGTGATTGTTTAGATAAAAAAAGTGAAACCTTTTTAGTTGGTGATGGGTGTGTTTGCTGCGATGGATCGTTCTGTTTTCTTATTAGCCATTTGTTTATGTTAGAAATGCTGAGATGTCTAAAATAGATTCTTTTATTAGATTTTTTTGTGACAGTGTTCTATTGCAGTAATGTTTGGTGCAATTAAATGAGCACATGAGGTGAGTTCAGTCACATTGAATTTGTTGAATGATCAATCTATAAATTAATTATTTCTGATTGGCATAAAATATATTAACGTGTGCCAATTGTGACAGTGTTTGCTTATGGCGCCAGTATTTTAGTAGCTTCGTGCAAGTCAGTAGATTGCATTGACCGAATCAATTCAAATTATATTTTTAACCTCGAGCACAAAAACAAAGAGTATTTTTAAAAGAGGATTTCTTTGTTCACAGATTGAAATAAAGTGTACTTGTGGGTATGAGTAAAGAAGGAGATGATACATTAATCCCTGTTCCCTTCAAAATTCCCAAAATAAAAGCCGAATCCGAAACACAAACATCAGGTAATCTTGTTATTATAATACCGGAAAAAAATAATTCCGGAGAAATGGACGCATCACAGCCACAAAACATGTCGATAAGGAAACGCAGAAATCTTTCTAAGAATCGTGGTCAAGCAGCCAGACAACGCGAAAAGACTCCTGAGCCTGGGAGAACGCCTATTCCTCATGAAGACACAACCACGTCCGATGACGAAGATTTTGGACCTCAACGATCTTCCCGTGAAATCGAAGCAGACAGCACATATGAAGAGATGAGACGACTGGTTTCACAACAAGCAAATGTGAAGGATCCTGTATACGATTTAAATGCTGAAGAAGTACGTGAAGCCAGAGCTGCTGCAGCTTACGAACGACGACGCAGAAGTATTTCACCATTTGCTATACCTGATAAAGAAGAGATTGCAAAGCTTGAAAGAAAGGGCAGTTTTGTTGATCCTACCAACAAATTACTTAGTACAACTTATACTTTAAGTCCTAAAGAAGATGATGCTACTGGTAGACGCAATTCTTTGTCAATTGACCCTCAAAGGGAAAGAAGGGCTTCATTGTCTCCTCCTACAACTGCATCACCAACAGACAAATTAGGTTTTTCTTATCCTTCACCCACAACCCCTAAGAAACAAGAAGAAATAAAATATCCTGATGATGTTAGTAAAAAAACACAAGAGGACAAGCCAAAAAATAAACCTAGTACACCAGCTAACAAAGATAAAAATGAAGTATTTACGTTTGAGAAGCTCGAAGACAAGCCAACAAAGGTCAAGGCACAAACTCCTAAGTCACCAGAACCGGAAACAGGCGATTTAGTTACTAAAGTTATTCAAGTCGAACGAACGCCTAGCAGGAAACTTAGTCAAGATAGTAAACCTATCGTGGAAGTGAGACAAAGAATTGTTAGAACACCTAGCAGGAAATCAACAGTAGATGCAAAAATAAACTTAACAAAACAACAAACCAAACACCCAACTAAAGAAGAAGTACACAGTAAAGTACCACCAGAGAAGCCAGCACGGAGTAAATCCGCTACTAGATTGGGGGTCAGTTTCTATATAAAATTATTTTTGGTTTTGTTTATTGCTTTGTTAATAGTGCTGTATTTCCAAATGTCCTAAATATATAACTAAAGAAGATGTATATAATGTAAATATTTAACAATAGAAGAGTGATTGAACTAATATACCCTAAAATGGCATTTACAGGGTAAAACAAGTGAGAGTGAGATGAGTGAAGATCAAGCGGTACAACGTAATACAGATGTAGTGGCACCTCCGAGACGCAAAGTAGTACCAACTCCACGTAGGTTTCTTAAAAACAGAGACCCAAGAGCAAATCGATCTCAATCTGTTAATAGAGTAGAAGATTTGGCAGATAAAAGTGCAACAATTATGAGTCAAACGAGTAAAGAAATTATTGAACTAATGCAACAGGCTCGAGCAAGAAGTTTGTCAATACCTAAAGATGATCCAAAATTACCCAAAGAATACAATAACTACAATAATAAATATAGCAAAACATTGATGACCCCAAATAAAACTCCATCTACGCCCAAACGAAGTACAAGGGGAGTATCATGCCCTAAAACTATTCAGATCATAAGCGACAAGGAAGTCTTAGCTGGATTATCGCCACTAAAAAAACTAGATCTAGAATTCGAAAAAAGGAAGCGTCATAACTCTGGTTATGTTGACGCTAGCCAATCTGAATATACATCGAGTTGTTGTTCTAGTTCACCTAGCGAAAATGAATACCCATTTGATTTGTCAGAGAAAACAGCTGAATTGACACGTAAACTTCATATTTTAAGCCAACAAGTCGATAATGATCTTATATCGAATATAATACTGTCTAAAGTTGATATTAATCGAAACGAAAATATTGAAAATAAAAAATTAACTCTACGCAAAAGGACCAGTGTTAATAAACCTAGTATTAGTAAGAATGGAATTAAGCAAGATTTATCTGAAATTAAGCAGACAAAAGCAGATACAGAAGTAATAAAAGAGAAGCCCAAAAAATCTAAATGGCGTATATTTAGAATAGGCGATAATTGGAAACAATTTGTTACAGAACATAAAACAGAACACAATGCTATTAAAACACTAATTAATAAATGCATATGTGATTTAGTCTTATTAATTATATTGTGTGGTTTAGGTGGTATGATGTTTAAAACATTGGAAGGTTCTTTTGAGAATGCGTATAAATGCGGCACGAGAAACGTTAAGAGAGACTTTATAGAGAGTCTATGGCGAGGAAGCAATTATATGAAAGAAGAAGATTGGAAATCTATGGCAAGAAAAAAGTTATTTGAATTTGAAGATCAACTACACAATGCTCATGAAGCTGGTGTCACCTCGTACAGCGGTCAAAGGTCGTGGAATTTTATGAATTCATTTGTTTACTGTCTGACTTTAATTACGACTATTGGTAAGAATATTTTAATGTATACAAATAAAATATTTAAATTTCTTGTGTTACCTTATTTCACCTCTATTCAATATATTACTAGATATTTTAGTAACTATTTAATATTCTAAAATTTGATTAAATATTTTAGGATATGGCCACATTGCACCGAAAACGACCTCTGGACGTGTAGCGACAATAATATATGCCATAATAGGCATACCATTATTTTTGATCGTGTTAGCTGACTTCGGCAAATTGTTTACTAGAATTATAAAATTTTTCTGGTCTTTCATACGCCGCTTCTATTATACCAGAAGCTGTAGAAAAGTAAGAAGAACTGTTCCTGTCCAGGTAATTGTTTTATTTCGATAATATAAATGGTTTTTTTTAACAAAACTTGTACTTTAAAGTAGCAAAAAAAAACACAATAAGAAAAAATAATGAAAATCGCCGGAAACAACGTTTTAATTTCTGTATAAAAAGAAAAATAATCTAATACAAATAACGAAAGAAATGAGTAATGACTTAGCTTGCGGCCGTGTGTTGTTCCACATAGGGGAACTTTATTTGTATTTTTTGTTCAAAAACACATAGCCATATTGTTTCCTTTATTAAAAGACCACTCCAAAGAAATCGAATTAAAATTCTGAAATTCATTCTTATTAATGATATTTCTAATAAACCATTAAAAACATGGTTGTTTGTGATTTATATGCAACTCAAAGACAAGATAAAACATCGTTTTATTTGTAGGAAGTCATGAAGGGCCTCAACATAGTATATGATGCTGTAAGAAGACCATCCCAGATAATGTTTGAAGACGAAGAGGGAAATATAAAGAACGAAGATGGAACAGAAAGAAGTCCTACTCTACAAAGAAAACCTAGTGCTGATTTTCCACCACCATTACCCCCAAAACCTGGATCACAAGGAGTTGGAGATCCAGATGTAGAAACTGAACCGGACACTCCAGCACCTTCTCTCTACGAAATCGATGACGAATTTAATTTACCTATCTCTGTTGCAATATTTATTCTTGTAGTTTATATTATTATTGGGGCTGTTGCCTATAACCTTTGGGAGACTTGGGATTTCTTTGAATCATTCTACTTTGTATTTATTTCAATGTCTACAATTGGTTTAGGAGATCTGGTACCTGATCATCCAATGTTCATGATGGCTTCTATTCTGTACCTAGTGTTTGGGTTAGCGTTGACTTCTATGTGTATCAACGTTGTCCAAGAAAAGTTGTCTGATACATTCAAACAAGCGAGTGCTAAGCTTGGTGCTACCATAGGTTTGAAGGTCGCTGAGGAGGATGGTAGTTTAGTACCTATTACACCACCTCCTACTGAAGATGTTCCAGTACATAAAGCTAAAAAAACTGAAGTAGGTAATGATGATGCGACTAACAATGCTGAAGGTAATGATAATGAAAAAAACAAAGTTACTTGGGAAGGTTTGAAAACTGAAAGAAGGGAGAGCGAAGATGTCTAACTTAGTACTTATATTACTGAATATAGTTTTTGCGTTGCCAAATTTTATAGATGTAAGAGAAAATGTATTTATAAAACCATAAATATTAATTGTATTGTACACTACATTAGGTGCTATTAATTATAAGTTTAAAATATGATTTAAGTATACGTTGAAATTTAAAGAGTTGTGGTAATCTAGTCAATTTTAAGTCATTTTACACAAAACTATTATTGCGGTTGTAAAATTTATTATTTTACTAATATTATTATTATTGTTTGGTTATAATGTGAGTGTAAAATAAAATGTTTTAATTTTATATTGATTTTTTTATTTTATATGATAAAAATGTACAAAATTCTATTATTATGATTCTTTTGTAACATTTCCGCATATGACTACACTATGGTTACAATTTTAAGTTGCGTATGATCTATAAACGGGGACAAAGGCAAATGCTACCAAACTATTCCACCTGTTAAGCCCAAGTGTACTTCAGTAGGTCAGTTAATTGATACTACAGAGAAATGTAAGCATCAATCGTCTTCTCTATGTCGACTTGAGTCAGTTGTGCATCGTTCAGCTTGACAGGGCACACACTTATAACCAAATCAGGATTAGACCATTTGAATAAGGAGGCACTATTTCCTGACATCAATGGACATAAAATATATAAATGAATCGAAATATGTGTAAAAGATTTATATAAAAAACAATTCACGTGAATATTATTGACAATTTATAAAAAAACAAATCAACATAAACCTTTAATATCCTATTGAAATATCTGGTTAATATTTTCCTCGAAGCCTTAAATATAAATTCAGAAACCCAATCCCGAAAATCCTTTGCATTTAAACGAATTACAATTCATTCAAATATCTTTTAAAATGCTAATTCCGACGATCTCTTTCCAATTGGAAAACCACGAGCTCAATATTATCTCAACATTTTCAAACAGAAATGTACAGTTAACAAAATAATTCAATGATAACTATAATTTAATAAACTGTTTAAAATAATTTAACAAAAAAAACTATTATTATTATTTATTGTATTATTTGTTTCTATATATCTTTTTATTGACTTTGACGTAATGCACAAATATTTGTATTGCTGAGTGTACTTATATAAAGCCGCCAATGGATTGTGAGAGGCGATAATATATTTTTTATCCTTTGTTGTCGGCAATGGAAGCGATGGACGCTAGGCAATGTTTGAGAAGCACTGGAAGAATTTAATTATACCATTCTTTTAAACGGAACTTCATTGTCATTTCTTTAAATATTAAAAGTAAATTAAGAGCGGTTTCAAAAATATTCCTAAAAATACAAGTATGACGATATACAACTGCACTATGAAAGTGAATTCGAATCAAAGTTTAAAGCATTTAATCGTTATTGAATCACCTTTAAAATTCGCAACGTCTTAGGAAAGATCAGTTTTTGGATTTGATGTATAATTCCCAGTGGCTTAACTTTTGTATTATGAAAAGCTTAAAATGATAAAGTGCCATATATAAGAATATTTATTTATATTTTAAAACTAATTTTATATAATACATACGAGCAAAAATAACATTGTAATTATTATTTTAAAAAATGATTGCTTTTAACTATAATAAAACAGTAAAATTGTTTATAATTTTTTTATTAAAAAATTATTTACATCAGTCTATTTTACAGGTAAACTTTTCACCGATAAGCAGGATAACTGCTATTACAATGAAATGCAATGGCATAAGTACCGTACGGCTCCAGGTTAACAGGATATTCTCTTCTCATTATAACCGACAACTTTTCAAATCAATTCAAAGTAAAGAAACTATCTCTTAATATTTTTACATTATTTTGTATATACTTGTACCTTTCCAGTATGTTATTCTTAAAAACACCGATGTCATTAGCTAAATATTCCTTCACAACAAAATCATCAAAATACAACTTCAAAACGTCACTTAATTCGTCTTCAAAATTCAACAAAGATTTCAGGCATTTACTAAAATAATCGTATTGTTTATCAATTTTTATTACATCATTTCTGTTTAAATTTTTAATTGTTTTCAACGTATTGCTTATGACTTCGACACCGCAGCCATTTTCATACAGAGTTTTATTACCAATATAATCTTTTAACAAGGAATAAACATTTCTTTCATTATAATAACAACGATAACTTTCAAAATTATGCAACCCAACATCCGTAACACAATGAAGTTTATCTTTGAATTTAACATGAACCATATTAAAGAACTTTTCATAATCATTAATATTTGAATATACACTAATATTTCTACATTCATTTATAACTATTAAATTCAAAACCAAGCTATGTATTGAACTAGGCAACAATTCGCAGAGACCTTCGAAATGGTTGTATCTGGACCAACCAGTTAAAAAAACTCCTTTAAATGAAACGCTAGTCTTTCCTCCAAAGTTATATCCTTTCATAAACTTCATCCAAGAGTAATGATTATCAAACCTATCTACCAAATTAGGCAATATAGCGTCTTTACCATCGGCACCTTTGAACGCAGTTGCTACCCAAAGAGATTGGTTAAACGTCAAAAAGTATTTATACAAAGTTGCGTGTGATACTTGGTCCAGGTTTGGAGAATAGTCCCAATAAACAGGTTGAATGTATTTCTCCAATTTATAATGTTTTAGATATTTCGGTCTAATGTGTCGTAGCATATCGTCCCATATTAGAATCTTCATATTTGGAAACATATTCGTTATAGTTGTGCTCGTGTTTACTATGTGAGTTAAATATATGTCTCTGAAAAAACGAAATATATTTGACGTTACTAAAAATATTTTAATTATGAGTGAAAACTAATTATTTACCAAATGTTTAATATTAGGTGTATATTTTGCTTTTGATTACCAAATATTTAATACTGATTATGTATGTTGAACTGTTATTTACTTTTTTTTTCTAAATTAAAATTCAGTTTTTTTTTTGTTTATTATTTTATGTACAGGCTATGACTGACGAGTTTCTTGTGGTCTTCTTCTCGTCATACGCCTTTCTGAAGTCATGGTAGAGTCTAACGATGAGCACACGCCTTTAGTGCCTATGCTAATAAACGATTTTCATTTCATTTCATATGACCTATCTTAATCTATTCTAAAACTTACTCTTTAGCCAAATTCCTTTCTTTACACTCCGTACATATATTCATACGATAAACTTCATCACAACCAATGTGCATGTATCGAATTCTCGAATATTGTAAATGGAATTCTAATACCTGAAACATATAATTACAATGTTCCTAAAATATTTTTAATTTAGAGGAATGCATTTCGAGTGGCCAATGCCAAGACATAAGTTAGATCAGGTGATACTCTTTGATTAAGCATTCGTTTTATAGTAATGAGAGATAAGCAAAGCCTTATGTTCGTTTTTTATTTTAAATTACTACTAAAAACTGTTTCGACTTTCTAAACTTAGCTTTCTTAGGATTCTAGTAGACCATTAGTAGCTTTTCTAAAATTATTGGGCCTATTAAAGTCTTACGTGGTTGGTTGGATGCTATATACAACATTCTTCGATTTTTAATTTAAATATATTTTCCCATTACTGATGGTAATCAAGCATCTATTGGCTGGATCACATAAATCCTTCCCCGAGACAGTACGTACATACCTGACGTAACATAGTTTTGAGTAGTTGTTGACTTTTTGTTTGTGTCGGGCAAATAGAATCCGAATACATCGAGTCTTCTCTCAAATCGATATATTTATTTAGTTTTAACACAAACTCCATGTGACCAAATGTTTGAATTAGTGGTATTATTTCAAAACCTTCTTCTGTAGCTGTCTTCAAGAAATGGCCCAACTGAAATATTTATGTGTGTGTTTTAGGATTTATTAACGTACTAGGTTCAATTCTAATTAAGATTCATAAAATATCGCGACCAGGATGGCTGCAAAGCTTTCGAAACGGCAGATTGAAAATAATTAAAATAAACTATATACGTAGTAAGTCGTATAGAGTATTTTAAATTATATTCACAAATAACCCAAGACTGGTTGTAACAAATATTTTTAATAATTCGTTGTACATCATAAGGATCTGTTGCTGTTTATGTTTTGAAAACTTATATTATACAACAAACAATCAATAAAGAATTAGAACTTGAAACTATATATACAAATTATCACCAAACTATACAACAAAATATAACATATATTTCCATTAAATAGTGAATAATTTACCGTGGCAAATTGTACCAAATGACGCATGAAATCCCCGTGGACACGAAGCAGTATCATCTGACTATAAGTAATATTTTATGTATAACAACTATATATTTAAGTTATGCATAGAGGGTAGTCGTGTAAGTCTATGGTGTAAAGCAGCGGTTCTCAAACTTTTTTGGCGAAGGAAAAAGCCTTAATATAATTATAAAAAACTGATTTATATGTATTTATGAATAATCATATTGCAATGTGAGATTACGTAATATTTAGTTGGAATATTTAGATGTAACCTTATAATCTATTTTTTGCAGTATTTTAGCCCTAGGGATACATATACATACACATCAATATAGTATAACAATAATAAATAAGAAATTTATTAATTATACAATTATATTTTTAGGATATTCATATAGTCTGTGTAGTGAACACTATAGGCACCGTATGTACCGTGCTGATTGATATATAGACCTCGGGTACTACACGACCAATAAGAAATGACCTTCAGTCTCAAATACTATAAGTATCTATACTTAAATATAAGACAATAATTTACATTCGAATTTTAAAAATTAATTATTGTTACGTATTATAAATGTAAAAAACTAATTAATTCTAACCTATTTGTATTTTTATACTTACTTCAGCCTTCTTATAATAATGCCCTGAACGCAAATGTTTAAGCTCTCCACTGTATGGAAACATATCTTCGTATTCGATCAGTAGCCCATTAGCACCATGTTCCTTTAATATCGGCAGGAGTGACTTCAAATAGGACAACTTCGGAGGCGCTCCTTTTAAATCTAAATGCACTATCACGTATGGCAACGATAAACTCACTTCACTTAACGTTGTTCTCTCTTTCAGGCATACACGGATCAAGCCGTATAATATTACAAATTTCACAATAATGAACACAAACACGGTTGTTAACAATCGTTTCATTTTACTGTTTTTATAGGAAATTAGTTTTCTTAGCAGGTTCATTGTTTTATTGTATTGTTCACTCTTGCAATGAAGTTGTGAAGACTGGTCGATAAGACGCACTTAAAAGGCTTCGCTTTGTAAGAAAATTTTACGAGCTAATTGGTTTTAACATTGTATCGAAGCAAAATATAATATATGTATAGTTGCTTATGAAAAGTCGTCTTGAATTTTATTATGTCATTTAAGACGTTTGATATTTATTTTTAATTCTTTTAAGGTCATATTTTATATGTTCATATGTAGCTTGATGTTATGTATTTAAAACATGTTTGTTACATTTTTTTAATAAGACAGTCAGTTTAGAATATACATGAAGACAAACACGTTCTAATATTTAAAATTCTGTTTGAATAAAAGATTTTTTTTTGATATGAAGGTTTACGTGTGAATTAAATTTTTATAATTTCTTATTGGGCTGCTGCCCGAATACTCGACATTGGCAGAATTGTCTTTAATAGATATCTGAGACCATTAATAAAAGAAGAAGAAGAAGAAAATTCTGTTTGTTCAATGCATTTATTTCTTTGTTCAACTGTTCGTAGCATTGAAATATCAAAATCATTTACGAACTCTATGTAAAAGTATAAAAGAAAGAAATATTATTTAACAGTACGGCAAAATAGCACTAATTAAACCTTTAAAATACGATATTTATTTTAAAATTCAACAAAATATTAAGTCATATGAATGAATGCATAAAAATGAAAAAAATATGTACATATTTTTGATATACGACATCAACAAACAATCAATGATATTTTATACCACATGTCACGTCTTTAAATGTATTTCTAATTTCCTCGATCTTTATATAGCTGTTTCGCGTCTATCAATCCTTTATATATTTTTTCTGTTATAATAATATAATTTATAGACTACTCTTATTTAGTACAAAATGATACCAAAAATAAAAATTAAATATTTGTTCATATTAGAAAAATCCCGTCAACCGGTCTAATTGGAATAGATTTTCCTTTTTCCAAGCACTGCTTGTTTATCACTAGATAAATCTGTCTTGATATCCTTTCCGTATGACCGAAGTAAACCTATCCATTTTATTTGATGAAGCACGGGAAGTCCAGTATAAGATATGACAGGACGGAAGAGGCTCTGTGCCTACTGCCTACCCCAAAGAGACAAGGGCTCTAAAGTTATGTATAGATGCAAAAAAGAAGTAGTAATAAGGTCTTTGTTATAACAAGATTAAATCTCCCAAAAAATACTCGCTTATAGAAATACGTAAATCTACTTAAGTGGGTAAATGGAAAAAGTTTATTCATTCAAATTAAAATTCATCTCGAAGGAAAGGAAAAATAATATAAAAAAATTAATCACAACTCGAATAACATTAAAGGTAACAGCAGCTTTGCTTTTGAATTGAAATAGGATATAAAGTCGAAATTTAGCAAAAATAAATCTAAAATACTTTATAATTTACTGAAAATAATGTGTGAAACAAATGATTTCAATACCAATACGTCTTTAACTTAACGTTTTGATGCTTCTAAATTTGATTAATTTGCAGTATCTGAATGATTTTTTTTTTTTGTCTTCCATAATTCGTGTTGTTGTCATTTCAATTGTAAAAATGTAATTTGTTATTGTGTGTAAAATATATTAATTTCACTTTAAACGCTAAAACATGTAACATAATAATATTAGATAAAATACTTTTAAATATAGGTTTTGTATTGTTATGATTTAATAAAAAAAAAATTTGAAAAAAATTTCTTCAGCCACTGACACAAATATTCAACTGCTTTAAAGTAATTATGTCGAGAGATTTCAGGCACGAATCTATAGCATCTTTTATATTTTTATTTTTTTTAAATATTACATAATATGAATGTAAGCTTATTATTAAAAATAAAGAAAATAAAACACATATAGGAAAATTATGTCTGTTTTTTCTTGATGTTAATACTGATTGCTACACAAACTACTATGAAATGAAATAAAATGAAAAAATAATTTATTAGCATAGGCACTAAAGGCATGCGCTTGCTCATCGTTAGACTCTACAATGGCTTCGAAAAGGCGTATGTCGAGAAGAAGACCACAAGAAACTCGTCAATCATAGCCTGCAAATTGTGGATGGAACTGTGGGTTCTATCTCAGTAGGAAATATAGAGCGTGTCATAGAGTTTAAAGGTCGTTAATTCAATTTTTTTGTGAATTAAGTCTCAATACACATAAGTAATCAAGAGACATTAAAAATCAATTAAAATGTGAATAAAACATAATTATTATTATATAACAAAATTAAATAAATAATATATAGAAAAGAGCCACGTATATAAGCTTCTTTGAGTGGCTAAAATCGACTTAAGTCAAAAGCTTTGGTCGTAGGTATATAATACTTGAAATACGATAGTACATATTACTCTAGTTTTATATTAATTTTTAAAATTAAGTACCCATTACATTTATGTAAGTATGTATTAAAAAGAGAGTTCACTCTATAGATTTATCATTGAGCGAGTGAGTTAGTCGCCGATGGTAACGTGACTGCTAACTACATACAAGGCTTAACGTACTCGGTAGGCCATTAGCTTTGAGATATTCAATTTAGGTTTCAACACGAAGCCACTTGTGTGATATAAATATTATATGATATATATGAGATTTTATACAACAAAATGAAGCAGTATTTCTTATTTTTAATATCAATAATACCTACTGGTTTATTATTAAGTATGCAAAACAAAATTTTAAATCTTAGTAAGTCTAAAACGATATAAATACAATTAAACACTGTAATCATTAAATTGTTTACAGCTAGATTCCTACAAGAGGTTTCTGAAGGCAAAAGAACAAATTAATACAAAAAACTTCTTAATTTAATTTACTTGAAACTAACACTATCACAAACCGAGATCTAAATATATATTACATATTGTAGCACTTATTAATAGCTTAAAAACAGCTATTTTACGTAATTATTAGTATCAGCTCTCACACAAGAGCTGGCTGCACTGATGGTATCGATCTGCGCTGTGCTGAACAAGCCTCTCTTACTCATTGTTGTGATTCAGTTTAGACATACAATTTAAAGTTTAAATCCATTCAGATTTTTAAACAATATTATTGACAGACACCGCAAATGTATCATAAACACACTCACACTTGTTATTTTTAGTATTTTAATTTATAAAAATACATTTTGGTATTAATGTAAGGAAGAGCACTATCTACAGAAATACAGTCCTAGGACTAGTTCTGTAGATAGAACAATATTGTATATTTTGTTCCTGTAAAAACTTTACGAATAATTGAATAAAGTGGGCTTAGTACAGTCTGTTTTAAAATTAGCTTCCACTGTCCCGACATAGTTATTGATGTCTTACAAATTGGAACTTTTTTTTACTTATTAAAATTATCGTCGTCAAGAATAATTTTGGATAAATAAATATGCCTCTGAGTTATTGTTCCATTTACATTATTTATTTATTTACTATTAGTAATTGGGCTCCAATAGAGCGCTTTTACTCGCCAAAATAAATACAAATTAAATATATTATTACAATAAAGATTTATCTGCTGTATACTGGATTGTCCACTTACATATTTAAGTTATTATAACACATAATATAATAAATCTATTATACTATAACGTAGAAGAATAGCTGCTGTATAGTGTATAGGGGCATTATCATTTTCTGTCATCATTAACTTGCATTATCAGATTCGAAATTCTTATACTTTCTCAGACTACAAGGTATATCCATATTAAATTTTATTAAAACCTATTTATCGAGCTCGTCGTGGGAACGAAATAGACACAATTAAAGAAAGTGTATTTTACTAAAAATATATATATATATATAATATTTATAAACATGTATCAGAGGCTAGTTGTTTCGAGAGTTTTAATAATAATATTTTCATTTACGTTGGGTTTGAACTCAAGTATTTGTGTAATGTATTTATGTAAATGCCTATGCAGCTTCTGATATATTCAGTTATAACTCGGCGAGGTTCTTAACTACTGATTTATATTCATAACTCTCTGGAACGTCCTTTTAAAAGACGCGTTTACACTATTCAAGTAGAATTTAATTTCCTTAGCATTTCCTACCAGATTGATGGCTTTTGAAGTTTCTCTGTCAAGCCCGACGGTATTAAGGTACTCTACGTTGAGATGCATCAAGCCGGCATAATGGAGAAGACTGCATCTGTGGAAGCTCTTCTGTAATACTAGGAGAAATCTGATCATAAGCTGGATTACTATAAAAATGTTTTGTACACTTTTTTTTTAATTTTAACAAGTCTGAGATTATCTGCGAACATGTTTTAATTAATTTAAAAGTTTATATCCGGCTTACTATAGCTTTTCTGTTGATCTGAACCAGACAAAAAAATATTTGTATTTAACCTAATCTTAAAATGTTTATTATTATTATTTTTTATATATGAATGTAGTGTAAACACATTATAACACAGAATTCATAATGTTGTGCTTACATCTAGTACTTTGTAGTTGTTTAACATGAATTAACAAGTAGTGTCACCACATAAAAGGGGACTTAATAAGATGAAGTAGGAAATGAACATTTTCAAGCTAATTTTCGGACCAAAATCTCCAACATTTCTATATTTTTATTATGCGTTTATTTCAATCTCTGTAGAGTAATTAACAAGCCATGCCGCTGGTTCATTAAATCGGACATCCTGGGACTAATTCTCATCCGGACCAAGTATTTATAAATATTATAAATAGATATTTATTTTACGAGTTTATTTTATACTATGCTTAGCCTGATAGTTATATCACAGATTGTGTAAGTTTGGAAATTTTATTATTATGATTTTTTACCTATCATTAACAGCAACGAGTTCAATATTAACACTAGGTTTACGGGACGCGTCAATTTGACGCATTTTGACTTTTATCAGAGAATTACCAAAAACTGTTAAAATTTTTATTTTATCCTCTTTGTATGACTTTTATTCATTGATCGAGGGAAATATATATTGAAGTTTATTTCCTTTAAAAGTGTTGAATTACTGAACTTGTCTATATGGTATACCTATCTCTACGATATGCGTCAAATTGACGCTTTTTAGTAGGAGTAGGTATATAAAAAACGTCCGTAAACCTAGTGTTAAGTGGAATGCGCATACTACTATGTTACAATATTATTGTGATTCCACTATTCGCTCATAGATGACGCTGGATAAATTGTAGCACACATCCTAAATTTTGTTTAGAGCAGCTTGGTGTTATGAACCGCTATGTATATACTTTCATAATGTACTAGCGGTCCGGTACGTGCTTCGCTACGTATAAATTGAAATATTAAAAAAAAATTGGAACATCAAATTCATACATCAAACAGCATGAATGACATAAAAAGTTTCAATTACTGTCCACACCGAAAATAGATTCAATTTGACAGCACAATCCGCCATTTATTGAATTAATTTGTTACAAAAAATGTGATAAATGAAGAACCTCTCGACCGATTTTGTGCAAACTTCACATAAACCATCTACTAAATAGTCCGAACAAAGCCTAAACATTTGGTTTGGATAGGTGAGCCCGTTCTTGAGTTATAAAATTACAACGAAAAGTGCCACTTATTTTTATATATATAGATGTATTATATATATCATATACTTTAGTTATTGTTAAATTCTAATATAAAAAGGAGTAAAAATATATTTTTTAATAAAATAACGTACTTATGTGAATGTTAAAAAAAGCAGACTAAATCTGATCTAGTAAAAGCATAAATGTGTTAGAGCAATTTAACTAAATGTGCGCGTTTGCAATTGAATTAACCTTGCTGGAAATATGTATGCGAATTTTGTATGCTATAAACAAAACAAACTTCCTTTAAATATAAACAAAAGATTTTACTTTAATATATTCTACATATTACTAGGAATTACCACTAAGACATTGATACTTCAAATGACTGTACAAAATTTTAAATGTTGAATATAAAAAATAATTTAAACAATAAAATATTAAGTACTAATATTTATTTTAACCAGTAATCAAATTCACACCACCATATGTGATACATACGGATGCATTGAAAGAGTTTTGACATTCAAGTAGATATACATAAAAGAGACGTAAATCAACAATTTATCTAAAATTTCCTTTAAAAAATATATACCTATACTTTTATTTGCTCTAAATCTTATTGTTATCTATCAAAAATAACATTGAAATATACTATACGAAGAAAAAAAGCAAATTTAATCTCCAGCTGAATAATAAAATGCATTACAGTTATGAATTCAGTTTTACAGATTTGACGCGTTTAATTAATAATTTTATAACTTCTGCTTAATAATAGGTACGTACTACTACAAAATTATTCTTTCTATAATATCATTATAGTTTTTTTAATTGGGTTTTTGGATTTTGAATACATAAATAGCAATTAAATAATTAACTATGAAATCTCAATTCAAATATATTATGAAGATATCGCAACTAAATTGCCACTTTACAGTAACAAGATTAAAACGAGTCGGTGGCTAACAGCATCGCAGAGTGGCCAGTAGAGATTGCATGCGGCTTGCAGATTAAGGGGCTCCTGACAGCTTACAATTTAATCCTCCAATCAAATCTGTGCAACGACGTTTGCCCATCAACGTACTAGTAAACTTTATGCGCTCAATTTTGCTACACGTGTTTTAAAAAGTTTTAACGATTTATCCCTGTTTGTTTAACTTTTTTATGCTAGCAACACAATTTAAACAAATGCAACACGAAACTTTTTATCAAAATATTAATTTAAATTGTTAAAATAATTTTTATTTAGATATTTTTGCGGCAACTAATATAATAAATGCGACAGTAAGTTGCGTAAAATCATGCAAATTAGTTAAATCATGTTCACGAGCACTCCTAAAAATCTCTGAGTAAAACTTACTAATAATTCCTTTAAATAATTTTTCGTGTAAATAACCTCGGAAGCATTGATAACAAAATTTTGTACACAAGAATGCAGAAGTAAACTAGCTTAAGTACGAAACGGTAGTTAAATTACGGAACTGTACCAAAATTCAGGGTAAGAGTTTCAGCTAGAGAGCGCAGTCTCGTACAAGATACGGAGTCGGACTTTAATGCAATAACTTAACTTGGTAGAGCATGGTGAAAAGTTTCTTACTTGCTTCATAAGTGATGATGCTTCAACGGCTATTACTTAAAATGCATAACACAGAAGGACTACGTACATCTTACCACCACCATGCCGGCTCAAGGAGACGAATGTGCACCGTTCAGATTGACTCCTTATTTAAATCATTTTTGTTACAATTGTAAATATTAGTTTTTATACGTATATAGCTGTTGCCCCCGATTTCGTTCGCGTAGCAATGAAGATATGAAGTTTAATGATGTTTCATATTTCAACGACGCCTGCCTTTTATGGCAATTTTTGGCAACCTCGGGTTACATTATTGTAGTTTTAGTAAGGATCATTATTTTTTTTCCTGTAATTTATATAGCCTTTATTGATCAGTGATAATGTAGCATTTAAATGGTGAAAGAATTTTTGAAATCGGTCCAGTAGTTTTTGAGCCAACTCGTTACAAACATACCAAAGTACAAATTTTTCATCTTTATAATATTAGTATAGATATAGATTAGCTGATCCCGAAGCGTATGTTACTATCGAATAGGATGGCAGATCGGGCTAATAACCATCTCTCATCGTATTATCTAACACCTGGAGCCCAAATCATATGTCAAGGGTGACCGCGGCTACGATGGTTATAAAAGTTACGAAATAAAAATATAAGCCGTAAGACGTCTTTAAAATTAGTTAATACGAAATCAGTTTATATATATTTTTTCTTTTTGTCCCCTTTATTTTTCTTTTATAAGTTATTTAATTACTAAAAATTATATAGCGACCTCTATATAAAAATAATAATATAAAAACAGATGGCAGTTTCAGAGTTTCACCCATAAATATAATAATATTTTTATTTGTTATGTTATATTATGTTAAGATATGCAAACGCCAAGACAAATCAACACTGGTTTACCAATAAACCTAAAAAAATAAAACTGAATTAAATTATTGTAATATTTTTAACAATAAACGTTTTATTTATTTATCTTATATGTTAGTATGCAAATTAGTACGGTTTTATTAGAAGCACAAATATATGCTAAAAGTGTAATATTAAAAAGCCTATTCGAAAACTTTGTAGCATATAGTTTCGTAGCGAATATAGTATCACGTAGACCAATTAAAATAACGAATTTAAAGTTTGAAATTTTTGATGCCTCGTTAAAATTACGACACGTACAAATTAAACTCCGTTCTCAGATGTAGTGTTACGTATAAAACGCTTTTCAGAACAGACAAAATTGTGGTAATTATATTAATTAATCAAGTTGATGGGAGATAGCACAGAGACGCGTTTTGTACGAATATGAAACAATTTTACAGAATACAATTTTGTGTAGCCACTTTTAATTAAATTAATTTTAATGAAATTGTTATGTATTCTTTATATTTATTTTTGTATTTTTCTCGCCTTTATATTTAAGAATAACCTTATGATTACTATTGATTTAATTTAAACCTATTTTGTTCTTTTTATCACTAACATTGACAAAACAGTCGGTTTTCTTTTGTTTCTTGAAATCAAATTTAAAATGAAGCCTCTTATAATACAACTTGTTATACCTGCATGTAGCAGATTGGTGTAGATATAAATAATGCATCTCTAGGTTATCATAAAAGAAAATACATCGTTTATATTTTCGCAATCCTTATTTTTCTAACGAGCCCCTACTGAAATTGAAGCGATACAGTTTCGAGTGCGTTGACTTTATTTTCGAATCGTATTACATCGTGAAAAATTGCTTTTGGGCTATCGCACGTCGATCCTGATAAATAAAGGCCATACATCTTCACGACCCCCATCAAGACAGGGGTCGGATAAATCTATCACTTAACAAATAACTTGATTTAAAGATTTTGTTGACTTTATTAATAACAACAATATTTAAACAAAAAATATTTAATTAATTGGTTTGAATAGATAGTAAATAAATTATCTTGAAAAATTCTCTGATTACATATTTTCTGTTTTGAGTTACGATAAAGTGTCATCAATAAATGCATATAGCAGCTGGAACCGTTATCGCAATAGATACTAGTCGGGTTTGCTACCCTTTTTGATGGCATATAGATACCTACACATTGTAATTATTGATTAAAGAATTTCAGATAAAACGATCTTTATTGAAGCTAAATCTCTAAGGGCTCCTGACATTTTCTCTCACGAGCAGTAATTGAAAAGCAGAGGTTGTTTAAATTGAAATAAAATATTCATAAATGGTAATAAACACATAAACAAATGAAAAGTCGTTGTCGAGTGATAGTCTTTTGTTTGTTGAACATGTTGAAGATTGAACATTGTCTGGAATATAGAAAACAAATAGTAAATAATCTGGTTATTCAGGTACATTAAACAAAGGCAATATTTATCTAAGATCTGCTCTCAAAATAGCTGACGTAAGATGATAAGGTGCTGACCCCAAGGAGCTATTTATTTCAGGAAATTACTTTGAGATACAAAAGGGTCGAGTAACTGTGAGAAATTTAAGGTGTTTACATATTTAACAGACAGATTTTACTTGAAAATCAAAGTTACTTGCCAAACTCTGTTTGAGCTAATTGGCCAATTTTGGATACTCCCTATTATTCCTAATATCTAAATAATGAAACTAATTTGAAACGACACTACAGTCTACGTTCACATGTTTAACAAAATTATTCTTTCTGGTTGTCTACTAAATTATGTTCGTAAAATTTAAAAAACAAAAACAAAAAGTTACATCAAATTTGAAATTTACAAAATAAAATATTTCAGTTGTCATTTCTTAGTTGCAACATCTTGACTTCAACGTGAAAACTGCACTCATGAGTATTTACTTTAATATTAACGTTATTTCGTATGCAGACTTGCATAGTTTGTATTCTAGTCGTCCTATATGTACGTGCTTGCATTGCTTTATAGATGCATTTGTATTATTTGATTATTGAATTTTTTTTTACACATACAATTTACGAAGAAAATATGTTGCCTTTTAGCGTAATCTTTTCACTAATCTAAATATAAAGTATCGCTGCGACCTCGATTACTGCAAACTTTTCGAAACCTTGAATTAAATTAATCAAAATAAACGCAATACTAACTTACATACGACGGAATTGTCTGCACGTACAAATTCTAGTTTCAACACTTGAAGTGAATTTCATTTGTTTAGTTTAGAATTTACGACATTTATTTTGAGGAAGTTGTGTTAGTTTCCTTTGAGACATAACAGGTCTTTTAGAATTCTTGTGAATTATGTGCACTAGACTATACGAGGAATGCTGTGTTTTATATTTCTATAACTAAAAGGTAAATTCCGTCAGAGTTTTAAAGACTTGACATAGTGATTGATTGAACTAGTGATATATAAACTAAACGAAAGTTATACTAAATCCATGCAAGTAGACTGAATGGCGTACATGTCAACATTTGTGTGTATATTTCATAGAGTTTCGTACGTTTTAACATACACGACACGCATTGTATGCGTTACATGTGACTATACTTATTTATAATGGACTATTAATAACGCGGCTGATAAAGTTCAATTTAGCAATTAGGAAACAATCATCTCTTTACAAAAAACGTTTATAAAATAATATGTAGTATATTTATAGAAAAAGTATGCAGATAATATGAACTCAATAAAAGCGTAGTGAAATTTCACAACAATACTAAAGGACGGAATGCTGTTTGAATTGTTTCTCTTATCTGCTTTTCTCGTTTGAACTGTTTTCTCTCTGTAAATATCCATCTCTTGCGAAACCTATTCTTGGAACTTTCTATAGAGACTAGACTTAAGTCGACTATAAATCAAAAGCAGTTAATTCTCCATAGATTTATTATATACATCATAGTTCAGATTTTCAACACCTTCCTACTATCTGTTTTACATTGGTACTCCATGAATTAAGCTGGAAAAGTAATAGTAACTTTTATGAAATGAAATGAAAATCGGTTATTAGCATAGGTATTAAAGGCGTGCGCTTGCTCATCGTCAGATTCTATATGGCTTCGAAAAGGCGTCTGACGAGAAGAAGACGAGAAACTCGTCAATCATAGCCTGTATATATTATATAGCGGTGTCCGCAATATGTGTTTAGGAAATATATTCTAGAGGGAAGTATAGTGCCTTCCCATCTTTAGAATAATATTATCTGTTTTTATAGGATTTATTATATTATATGTAAACTGAATCGTTGTTCTAATATTATTATTCTCATTATTAGTATATATAAGTACCTAACATAGTATATATATATATATTGTATGTAATAATAATAATAACACTTTATTGCACAAAATAATACATGTAAAGAAGGACAGAAGAAAAGAAAGAAGAAAAGGCCTTATCACCTTATGTACCTCCTATTCTTTATAAAGATAGAAGAGTTTAGGTTAGTTTCTTAAAGTGATAGCTTTTTAGTGATAAGGTCGCGACTCGCGATCTCTCTGTGGTGAGCTAATACTTAGTTCTACAATAAATGAATAAATATGTTGTAAAAGTTATCCATTTTAAAGTAGTCCATTAAAAATAAATTCATTTGAAATGTTTCTATAAAATTCATAACCCCAGGTTTCTCATTATCGCCGGGCAGAGAGGCGCTTGGATATAATTTAACCCGGCAACAAATAATTAATAATAATTAGACCTTCCCTTTAACACTAATCGCTCATAAACACTGCATTCCTTTCTATATTCACGTCTGTCTTCCTTTAAGGGGTAGGTAGGTTAATATTTTTAAGACTAAACTTTTCGCTTTTTAATTAGTCTGTAACTTGAACATTCATGATTTAAGAATTATATAAACTAAATTTGAAAATTATATTTCTATAATAAATTAGTAGTAGTTTAGCCACCCGTTAATAGGTGGCGCTATTTGAAATGTGACACAAATTCTGAATTTAGATAAGACATATCATAAAGTATATCAAGTTTGTCATATAATCAATTTGTAATATTCATTCGTGACTTCTATCAAAACAAACATGTATACATTTTGAATATGAAATGAATAGACGTTAGCTTTCTATTGGGTACCTGTGACCTAAATTAAACATCGTCGCGACGCCCCAGTTTTATGAATAACATATTTGTATATCTCCAAAATAATAATACTGTTTACAATAATTTTGTTTATTGTGAACTCGACCGGTCTAACCTCGAAGTCAGAATGTAAACGTAAATATGTATTTGTTATTACAAAGATGTCTCTACAGGCGACAATCACCTTCGCTATACCGGCTTGGTTAGTAAATACTTTCGAATACATACGTGGCAATCACTTTTTACGTTTTAGAGGTGGAAGCATAAGTAGGATTCTTCGTTTATTAATTTATTAGGAAGTCTAATTGTAATCATTAGACCACACTATATCTCATGAATGAAACATGCGTGTATCTAACTCCAATAGTTCACATATATGCATACATTATCATATCAATATGCACTAGAACATTGTTAGAGTAATGTAGATATATATAAATAAAAATACCTAAATCGATTTCTATAGAACATGTGATCGTTCACAATAGAATCCATTTAGCACGAGTTCCGTATGCCTCAAATTTTATTTTCCCTAACCCACAACGTCGTACGAGAAAATATAAATTTTAAACAATAAGTATTAGGTACAACTTTATTTAAATTTTCTCTCACTATCTCCCGTAGCTTTGAGTTAATATAAATAAAAGCGTTTTAATTTTAAAATATTTATTGTAGGAGCAATGTTCATATGAAGACAAGGTTTCCAGGCCACCGGATACCTAGCATGTCACAACTGGAGGAAGTAAAGATGAAATCTGTTACAATAAATTTCAATTGAATTCACACTATATCATAACAAAAACTGCACGAAATCAGTGTATAGTCAGACAAAATTTAAAAAAAACTATATTAACATTATATTCATTCATATGCGGGAGGTTATTTTGGAACATAATTTGAAATTTCTATTTTTCATTTAATCTGACGTTTGGAAAGCGAAGTAATCACTTTTCGGTTCTTCGGTCTCATTGATACCACAGTGACTGCAAATATTTCGAAACGTGACAATTTTTTTGTGTAAAAATAATTGCAATTTTATCAAATCAATCCCAATATTTCTGATCACGACTGTACTACCTCCAATTTTGTGTATAACGCTTCACTCTGACAACAGTAGATAAATAAAATATAACGTCAACAGAATTTAAATTTTCTCTTCAGTCAATATACCAATGTTTATTTTCCTTTCTACGCTATATACTACATATGTAATATTATAATATTTATAATGTTGTTAGAGTGGAGATGGAGATGAGCAGAAAGTGAATGGCATATGAAATAATATATCTTTCATAATAACTTTTATAAATAGACATATTTAATATTTAACACATAGTAGAAAGGTGTGTCTTGATAAATGACCACAACTATCTTCTCGGACGGTCGCTACTCGCTAGTGATGTCCCTGCGCGTAGTGAGGTGGCGTGTATTAATTGAATTACTTATTAATCGATACCAAGAATATCGAAATCGATAATTTATTTATTATTATTTATTTTACAAATTAATGAATATTAATTTTAACAATAAAGATAGATATATAAATAAATGATTGCTTATTGTCTATGAAAATGTAAATGAAACAAGTAATATATTTAGGTAGTTAGGTAGATAGATAGGTAGATAAAACAGGAAGTCAAGTCTTCGGAAGCGTTATATCTACGCATCCAACAAGGTGCTCAGAAATGAAAGAGGAATTAAATTATTTTATTTTTTTGATGTGGTGAGAATTTTTCCCCAAATTATTTTCATATTTTTTATAAAACTTTTTTATTAAAACTTGAGTTTTTCCTTGTATTTTATACGATATAAGAGTTGAATTCTTTTGGTTAGAGCGGAGATTTAAAAAGGCTCTCAAATGTTTATGTTAATAATTTAGAGTTAAATAGACCAGAGAAGCCTTGTTAAAGGAAATATACTTATAACTCTGGACAACTGTTACTAATTTTGCATACAGAGTAGTGCATAAACCATATTATTAATCTAATCCTAAACCTAATATAAATCAAATTTAAACACATAAATATATCTTAAGCTCGCCTATGCGCAATTTTTTTAAATAATAAAGAATTTATTTATTTATTTAAGAGCGAACTTTGAAAAATATATTATTGTAGAATATAATTATAAGACAGATTAATTTAAATAAAATAAAAAACTGCATTAAAATTACGCATAACCACTCGGCAATTAATCTGACACAAAAATGATTAATTTTAAAAAGCGTTACCTTTCCAAAACAAAAAACAAAAGGCCAATTTGATCTTTCTAATATAACTGTATGAATTATAATGAATGAGCAAGCAATAAATTTGTATTAATTACCTTTTCTATTGTTTAGGATTTCTAAATAACCAATTTAATAATTACTAAAAGCGGCCGCGGCTGAATGGTAACCGATGAGCACTCACAATCCTTGACGCGATCTAATAAATTTCCAAATTGGGTTTGACATGGTCACGCTAACAAATACCCCTTAAAACTATAAAATATACAACCTTAGTTTTTAATTACTTGGGGAGTTAGTATGTTGAGGATTTAAAATGGTAAAATAAAAGACTTGGTACAAAATTTTAATTTGACAGTGGCAACTTATTTTAATGTCTAAACAAAAAAGTAGTAATGTCAATTGAAACAATATTCCACGTTAGCCTTGCTTAACCAAAGTTTCCACTTAGCATTTTGTTGATAGAAAGAGGATATCCGATGTTTAATCTGACCTCTCTCAAAATATCTTGAACCTAAGTCTGTTTATGTTAAGTAGACTTAAGCTGCGATATCAAGAAGATGTCGTTAAGTGAGACCGCAAGGTTACCCACAAATTCAGTATTCCATAATAAGCCATAGTGTTTCGGTCTTCGAGATTATGGAAATGAGACCGCGGTTTATTCGGTTAAAATTCATATAATAAAAATATATATAGATGTATTGTAGGTAAGTGTAAAGAGGACTTTTTATAGAAGATTTTTACAACTTTATTATGAAAGATGTTTCCTAGAATTCTATTTTCAGTATAAGTAAAAATTGTTCTAGGAGGTGGCATATCGTAATATTTACGGTTTAATATTCACGAAAATATTACTACAATATATTATACATTACTTTTTTCCTTATAAATATAATTATTTTTAATCTCTTTTAAATTACTTGTAACACACAATTTCATTTAAAAAAACACAAATGAGTAATGTCTGGAGTTATTCGCAGACTTGATTTTACAAATAGTCTCAGAAATAATGCAAAAAAAAAAAATTAATATTATGTTTCAAAATAACTAATTTAAAAGACACTATCGCGTATTATAAGCAGATGTTAAAAAGAGTACGTATATTATAAAACTTTAATATTTTCTAATAGGAATCCAATACCATAAATAGCGCAGGGTTTTTGACAAACATAACAAATGTTCTTGTATGCATTACGTGTTACATTCTAAAATTCACAAAGTGCACTTCTAGAACTTTCCACCAACATTGTTACACGTGAAACAAAGTCCGGTTAATGCACTCCAAACTTCAATACACTGTTTTAACTTTTTGCTTTGTTATTCTTTTGTAACCAAACTCAAAGAGCAATTTACTCTGAATTCAGTTTGATCCCAACATTTTATGTGGATTTTAACCAGACAATTTTATGTAAAATATAACAAATTTTAAATCTTTTTTCCCTACAAATCTACGCTAATCTATAAATGTAAGGTATTTTTATATATTTATATTAATATTTAAATATACATTAATTATAACAAATATGATTGTTGCTGACTTATTTCCATTCAGAAACCTTTTTCTAGTAACACGCAAGTTTAAGTCAGTAAATAGACAGAAAGCAAGTAGTAAGTTAAATAATGACATGTACATATTTTCACCGCTCGTGAACTGCTGACGAAGTGTAGTCAATTTATATGACATTATCTTGACTAGGTAATAATATGTAATATGGATTATTATATAAATATTTGTTTCTGACGGGGATCAATCTCAGGCCCTCTACTAAACGTGCTAGTTTACGGATATCGTTTGAGTAATGTATTAACAGTATATATACCAAACAGCATGTAGAAAACTACAAATTAGCATTACATTTACTTATATTTTAACAATGTTGTCAATTGCATGCCTCTACCCATAAAATATTTACGAGTTTGGAACGAAATGCAGAAAATAACTTTATGGACAACATCGTCAAAGTTATCTGTTCCAAGAATAATTAATATACATTTTGTAAAAAGTAGACCGTAATTAACGCATTACTAAATCAAGAAAGTGCTGAGTTGGAAGCGGTTGGTAGAATAATGATGGTAATTAGCTTAGTTTGCCGTCCAGGGGTAGTATCACGAATTTTAAGCTCAAGATGCATGCTTTTTTTATTAACCCAGTTTAACGAAGTAAAAATATATGGGAGCAATTATCTCCGCTTTGTAGTATTCTAGCATAACAATAGACGCCTTAGTTCACTACGTTGTTGCATAGCACGCGCCATTCCCGGCAACACTAAAGGCGTGATATAATTAGTTAGATACACCCAAATAACAAGAATGCAAATAATTTAATAACAAAGCTAATTTAGGTTATGTTAGTAGCAGTAAATACTCTATACTATTGCGTATACTAGTCCTGTCAATAAATTCACCAATCACAATGTCGCCAGTGTTATGTTTTTAGTGAAGTTCTATTTTAATTGAATGCGACTCAATATCACCGTGTAGTAATCGAACGATTGTCTATTGTTTTCTTTGTGCGTCTATAAATATGTATAAATACACAAGGAATCATTACAAACACAAATAAAATAAAAACAATATTGTTATATTTTTCATGACTATAAAGCTGGATCGAACTAAGACCAGTTTATTGAACGAATTTTAGTTCCAAGCTTCAGTATATCAGAGAGAATAATTCAAAATTCTTCATCCAACACAATGCAAAACGTGACTGATCGGATATCCGTTGGATTTAACGACAAAATCACTTTTAAATAAAATAAAAATAGTATTCTATAGTGTTGACTTAACATCGAGTATCGAATGCTAACTAAATCAAATATTATGTAATTTTATTATATTCGTATAAAATTCAAACAATGTTTATTAATATTTTAAATCTTTATATAATAAAATATATTATGAAGTTAATTAAATCAAAATACTACACTCTCTCTTTTTTTTCCTTTCTTTTATCGCTCTCGCTATATATATCTTTATAATGATTTTTAATTTAAAATTAAATTTAATATATAGGTACCTACGTGGGTAATATTACATAAAAAGATTATTTCCTGCAGTAAATTTTCACGTTAGTCGTGCATCGTCGATCGTGTTCGGAGACCTCGGTGGTTTATAAATCTTAAGGTCTCAGCCAGCTGCAATGCGGAGACAAAATTTTATGGATAGTAAACCGTTAAATGGAAGTCGTTTTAGGTAAATGCGTCCAAAACTCTTTTTTACTAAAATAAATAAAAATTAAATGTTTTTAGAGAATATTTCGCTCACTGCTTGCTCACGCGTCTATTAACATGATCTGATTTTGTTAACACGCTTTTTTTTAATTTAAAAATCTTTATTCAATAATCAATCAATAATCAATAATCGCTTGGCTCTAACCTATAAGGTACCTACCCAATCAAACCTAAAAAAACTTAATTATCTAGGTACTAACTACAATACTTAATATCCGTAAGAAAATACACACTAGACGGTCGTTAGTCGAAACAAAAAAAATTAACCGTAACCGTAACGTAAGACCGCGAGTATAGTTTGCTGGTTACATATTATTTTAGATTGCTGCCCCACCCTGAGCCCATGGCCGACTACACCCACGAGACTGCATGAACGTTGGGTCCTAAGACATTTTTTAAACATCTTTAATCTGTGTGAAATTAGTCCCATGCGTAACTTTCGTGATTTAGTTCTCGGTTGTTAAAAAAAAAACTAAATTTCTGTATTAAATGTACATCATTTTGTAAGTTTAGATTGTGTCCATTCTAGAGTTATGATTGGAGAGTTTCTTCTGATTTCTTCTCGTCATATGCCTTTCCGAAATCTCGTAGATTCTGACCATGCGCAAGAGCCTAAAGGACCTATGTGAAATAAAGAGTTTTGATTTTGATAAAGAACAAAATATTGTTTTTATACTATTTTAAAAAATCAGACTATTCAATTATATTCTTGCTCATAATATGTAAATAAAATAATACATTACAATGTAATCAATCAGGCAAACAAAGGAAAACAACTGCCACATAAATACACTAAAAGGTTTGATTGTAATCTATCTTCTATTTCAGTTCTAATGTAGCCCTTTTTAGCTGTAAAACAAGATTAGTATATATAATTTATTGAATTGAATATTATATTTAAATATTAAAAACTATTTCGAATTATATTACTATAATCACAAGATTATATAAAATTAAAAAATATATATTAGGAATACAAATATTTACCAAACAATGTGTTGAATCAGTTTTATTTTTCTGATATTGTTTTTATAAAATAAGAAGTATTAATGTCATCGGATTTTCATTTTAAAAAGTTTCTTTTTCATTTGTTTTTCGCGAAAATTATTCATAGAATTGTAGGTACATAACTTCTAAATTCACAATTAAAAATAACTCGGTAAAAGACTTTTTAACTTTTTCTGTTGTCTTTAAATAATAAACAATTCAAAGTTATAATAATTTTTCGTTTCAATTCCATCTTTTTGTTTAAATCATAAAACTTTCTCATCATTGTAATACTTATCACGCCGTCTTTCTTACTAAGATAGACAGATATATATATAGTATCAAAACATCAAAATATATTACAGCCTACTGATTTGATTTTTGTTCGAATGTTATTCATAAAAATTTATTAATGTGATTATTTTAAAGAAAGAATTTTGTTTACTGTCGCCCTTTTATGTTGATTAATTTAATTCAAAACAATTTTAATAATGATAATTCACCCTATAAAGCACATACGAGCACAGTTTAAAATATATGAACAGGGCTTATTTGTAAAAACACATTTTAATTTCCGCGCAAAAAATAACTTTATTTTTTAAGTAAAACGCGTGAGATTGCAATGAAATTTTGTAAACTTTTTCCAACTTTATTGAATTATAAAATGTAAAATTATTTTAAAAGCTGTCTAATTTAGCTTCACACCAATTTTCAAAAAATGCATTGCATGTATGAACTTTTATGTTTACTATATTTGGACATGTATAGTGCATTTTTGATTCTACGCATCACCGATAGGTTCGCATTGATTCGCTCCATAAAAAAAATATAAACATTCTATATTTAAAAAAGGGCCTATCCTTATAGCGCTTTGTTTTTGTTTTCTTCTCCAATAAATGTTATTTTATGCAAAAACGTATGTGAAAAGTATCTCCATGTATTTTATATTCGCCTAAATAATTATTAATTCTTTAAGCAAATTTCTTCTGTAAATAACACCCACATGTACCACAAAGACAACAGACTCAATTTATTACACGTATATTCAATTAAAACTTCGTAATATTAAGATTGTGAACTTGTTTTCAGACTTGAATAATTCCACACACGCTGTTAAATAAAGTAACTCCTCAAAGATAAATTTTATTCCACACAAAAACTTTTGCACCATATCCATAGCAACAATTATAATATACATATTGCCATCTAAGGTTACTCGTAACCGTAAATAATTTAAAAGTACTAGTTGAATCAACAAACTAAATTAATTTAAAACAATCGACTAATAAAAAAATAAACTTCGACAGACGAATAGCCCCATCATTACCGCAACCACATCGGTTGCAAAGCTTTTAAAACGTAAAATTAACAGAATCGAAATAAATCAGTCAACTTAATTAATGCGTACAAAGCTGCAAACTATGTGCTCAAAAAAACAAAACAATTAAAAAATATATGTCATTCAGGTCGACTCCACAATGAAGACTGAAGTCTTACTAATCATAAATTATAAACATTATCAAAACAAACGTACCAATTTTGAATGAGTAATTTACAATATTAGGCTATAAAAATAGTAAGGGCCGGTAATTCAATCCTGATTTAAATATCTTGCTTGCTCCTGGAAAGCTTGCAACTGTATATAAATATCACTTTCTTAGTTACTACTTATCTTTTTAACCACAAGTCAAGTTGATTTTGTTAATACGATGAAGAAAAACAATTGAATGCATCCCTTATTATTTATTTTGTTATTTATTCCGTTGAATTAATACTTATTATTTTGTATTACCTACATTATATATTTACTATTACTATACCTTGCCTAATTAGTCTATAGATATGGCTGTTAGCACTTCTAGAAGTTCCACAATTATTTATGAAATGAGCATATTTAAGCAAAATATTCGTATACTTATTTGTATGTTATATTGAATAATACTCTTCGGGGAAACAATCTTCTAATTTCGGTTAAATTTTTAACGAGATAAGTTGTTAATTATTTCTTTAAGTCTATTACTTATTTTTTCATTTTGCTTCTGATTTGATAGTTTAAATCTTCTACGGCATTTATTTTGAATAACAAAAATTATAAAATAATGACAATATATCGTCATATCTTTTTTTTTGCACGACACAATACTTTTCTTTAACGGTTTGTGTAAAATTAATAATATGTCTATTCTGATAAAACATTATATTAATTTCAAAAAAGGGTCTACATAAAATAATTTTAATAAAAAATTAATTATTTCCTCAAATTATAAATTTGTACGTCGAACTACGTTCTGTATAATTTTAATTGTTTTAAGTGATTTCAATTTAATTCTTCACTTTAACAAAGGCATCGTCGTTTTCACGTAATTTTAATAGCTGAATTTTATATTATCACTTAACGTCGCATATTAATTATGATTATAAACTGCAATTTCAATATTTAAGCTTCGAATTTTGTTTTGTCATTCATCTCATTTTAAAAATTCATAATAATGATAATAGTTTTGTATTTATTTATCAACTGGTAACATATGATTAATTTAGAAACTAAACGTTAATAATAATTTATTATAATAGTACCTATATAATAATTAAGTCCGTAAAGATGAATGTATAAATTCAATCTAAGACCTAAGGTGTACAATTTGATATCAAAACTTTTTCATATATAACTCTTAATCTGAACTATACCAGCCAGCATAGTGGAAGCCTACAGACATTTGCGACCGTACTTAAGCTTAACAGGCACATGTCAGGCTACTGTATATATATGTTTGTATGTTGAGATGGTCAAGATTGTTACTGATATATATACGTGATATACGCATTTTCGCATGTTAAAAGAAAAATATATAAATTACATGTGTCGTAACAACTATCGTCCAAGAGTTTAACTTAATCCTATATAGAAAAAAACAACTATACGGATAATATACCACACTCTATTATTGGCCATCGGGTTTTCCTGATCGTGTCTCTTTACATTTGATTGAACGGGTGATGGGGAAATATGATATCTAAACCCCTCATTGCATTGAGATTTTTCTGATGGAGACAAGATATATGTTTGAATCCGATACTATTTAATGAATAAATACATAAGGTCTTGTACAACCACAGACAACACTATATACTTTTTTAATTTTATAATATTTTTTAGAATATTTATTCCAACTGGGTATGGAATAGGGCTTCCAATTCCGCAATATCGAGATCTCCCGCATCATTTTCCAATCCCACGTGCTACGGGATTACGGGTGCGTTATTTGCAGGATTGGAAAGAAGCATGCAGACGACCTCTCGTAATTAACGTCGTGTCGTAATTAACGTCATAAAAACTTCTGTCAAGACCTGTAACGCTGTAACCGGCTGATATGATAACCACTGCCCCTCAGATAATGTAATAGAATATAAACGTAATAGTTTTTATAAAACGCAATTTTAATTAAAAATGTGGTAGTGTCTAACCATATAATTGGAAATGACAATTAAGTAAGTAAAATAATAACTTGGTTAAATAGTCGATGCCTACTAAATGTATTATTGTGGTTTTATTTAATTATTAATTTAGACTTTATTGTATTTGTAACATTGATTATTTACAAAAACATGAGTAAATAATCACATTATAAATATATAGTATTGAGTATTGATGTGTATGTCGTAGTTACTGAAATAAAATTCCATACTCGTACTAAGTCAGTGTAAAAAGCTAGAATACAGCAGAAGTGTTTTTGCAAAGAACAATTTTGCGAAATGAAACTTGAGAATTAAAGATAAGTTATGAAGAATTAGTAGTTAGTATGTATTTTATGGCTTCATTTTACTAATAGGTGTGCATCTTTGTATTGGATCTGAGCGTTCAATTCCACAATAAACTAAGGATTGGATTAAGGTAGTCTGTGTTTAATTGTGTTTACTGTTCATCACGCGTTTTCATCCCAAAGTAAAAGACAATAGTAGTCAAAATAGTCAATGGATAATAAAATACATCGGACATTGTTATTGTAATCACAAAGGATTTTCGATCATGTCTTCTGTCATATTAGACCTGTCCAAGCCGAATTTGGCGTAACGACATTTTGTATTCGTATTCTATTATACTGATGTAATTGATACTGGATGTTCAGTGTTTATTAGTAAAATTGGGAATGTACGGGGTTTATCCAGATGATTGATGATTCAATTATAATATAATTTAAATTATTAATTAACTATTGCGATTTCACTCATTACAGTTAGGGTGATTGGCGGTTAAAATTTAACTGTTGGTGACTGATGCTTGTTTTCACTTTTCTTACTTGTGAATATTAAGTGTAGTATGTTGACAGCTTGGGACGGTCTTCTAAATAAAGTTAGAGAGTGACCCAATATATAGCTATCTCTTTCAAGATTTTATAAAACATATAATTCATATATAGTAAGTACATTGTATAGGATGTTTTTGAACTAATTATTAACAAAACTAAAAGATTGCATTTGCTAACAAACTGTGGTCCGAATTGAAAAGTTTTTTAAAGAAACAACTTCAGCAGTCTTTGTTAAAATTAGCGGATATTGAAGATAGGAAATTTGTTGATAAAACACAATTAATTTGCTCCGAAAAACCTTTTCGTAAACAAATCAGGCTAATGCAGAAGTTTCGACGTTTTCACAAAATTCAATTTGAATCGACTCTCAATTTGTGAATTGTTCGTCCCGATTTCTACCTCAGGCTAATACAATTTGTTTACTCAGAATAAACAAGATAATTTGTTATTTACGTTTTGGAAGAAAAAGAAGCCGCTGTGTTCAATATATTTACAATTTATTCATATTTTATATGTATATTCATATTATTTTCTTAGCTCTGATTGTTAATATTTTAGCTGCAGTTTTTGACACACGCTGTCTAAACCAGAAACTATACTTAACTGACAAGCAAAAAGCTTAAAAATAATATTTCAAATTAACAATAGTCGACTGACAATGTTGTACGTATATTAAAAAATAGTATAATGCCAGCTATCTTTTTATTTTCTAACAATGCCCATGATGATTAACAAATTTAGTTGAAGCGTCTATTTTTAAATATTCATTAGTATAGTCAATTAATAAAACTTCATAATTGTTGTGAATTAATTTATATATTAGTGAAAGCTGAAGAAAAAACCCTACAATGGTCTTAAAGATATATTATTTAAAAAAATTCAGAAATCGTCCCGTAAAGGTTGGGAACCTTTTATGTGGAGTGAGGACAAAATAAAATTAAAGTGTAGGTACAGATAACAGAAAATAAATACACAAGAATTATATTTTATGACTCGTGAACAATGTATGAAGGTTTGGAAGAGGTTTTTTATGGATGCTTTTATTTGCGTCCCACTTTCGGTGGCACCTTAATCATTGTTTTACGACCACCTTATATCTATTCGCTGTTGTTCCCTGTTACACTTTTAATGATACCACTTCATTCTATTTTATTTTTTGTCTACTCCCTTTTTTAAATTTAGATAAATATTGCCGGGAGGGTTCGACTTCCGGTTACAATTAACATTAATTCGTGCTATTTATTAATAAATATTTTAAAGACAAGCAAGAATTTGTTTTACAGGAATGTATATTATTTTAGATATCATAAATAGAAAAAACAAATGCGCTTTTTATTTTGTAACAAACAAAAATTGCTCAACAAAGTTATATTAAAATTATGAAATTATTTAAATATCATTTCCAGTTGTACTTTTAAAACAAAAGCGATACGAGAGGTCATTCATTCTCTACAGAACAGACAATTTAATATGTATCTTTATGTTGAATTTGAAATATCGTATACGTAAAGCGAGATTGACTGATTCATCTATTAGTTTATTTTATTTATTTATTTACAGGCTTAACTTAAACTTAGCCTATTGCATTTTATATAAATAAAGAAAGAAGCAGAAAAAAGAAAGTATAAAATTATATAAATGCTATAAAGTTATCCACAATATTTAAAAACCATCATAACAAACACTGCGTAACCCCGTACTGGTATTAACTGTATTGAGGGTAGTCCTAAATTTGTATAGATATAGCATATAGAACTTCTAATTTAAAGAAAGTAATTAATGGTATGTCTGTCTATTTAATTATCAACCTGTATATATTATAAAATCAATGATCGCTCTTTTGTTTATTTTGTTAATTATATTATCACGTCAAGGGTCAACTACTAGTTAAGTAATAAAGTCATATGAGATCAGAATTTTCCTTCTTATTCACTCATCAAATACAAGCCACTTAAAACGTTAGGGGGTCGACGTAAGCCCATTTACAAAAACAACAATGTACTTCTCGTGACACCTTTGGATTTTGGAGCTAAATTAATTTTAGTATCAAAGTATAAGTGGTAAAGGTTCTATAATTGTTATTGGAACTGTGAAAGGGGAAAATATGAAAAATAAAAAGAATGAGATGGAAAATGGTGATCCTTTGTCTCTACTTATAGCGTATAATATATAAGGTAATACGAGAACAAATGTAATAATAATAAATAAAGAGTTAATTATTTGAAATAAATCGGCCAGTCTCAAATTTTTTTGGCGAAGAAAAAAGCCTTAATATAATTATAAAAAACTGATTTATATGTATTTATGAATATTTAATATTGCAATGTAATATTTAGTTGGAATATTTAGATTTAACCTTATAATCTCCCTTTGGTAGGTATTTTTTGCAGTATTTTAGCCCTAGGGTTCCGCGGAATACACTTTGAGAATGGCTGTTTTAATTAATATCCCTTCAGAAAAGGTCAAATGTGGTCACCCTCAACCGAAGTGCACGTTGTTGTCGGGGTGAAAGTGGTAAGTAAAGAGAAAAGTCGCTGCTGCTCCAAAATAATTGCCTGCCCCATTGAGGACATGAACGTCGTAATGAAACAAATGATTACAAACAAAATACAACTCGCATGAATAAACAGATTCAGAGTTAAATATTAACAAAGGTCCGTTTTAATGCTGACTAAAGTTGAGCAAAATTAAACATATTATCATCAGCAATTTATTACATTATTTACACCTAATTATATTCATATACCTATATAATAATAATCGGACGCGGTTGATGATTTATTTTCACAGAATATTTCTCAGACGTTTTCCCGCATGCGGGGAATCTTTGCATATGTTATTAAATTCGTTATTATAGTTATGTTTATCAATATAAAGGTATATCTCACGATAACAGTAGACATTGTAACTAAGGTAATATGAAATTTGTTTTAAGCTAAGATTAATTCTAACAATACCCTTATATGAATGATTGATAAAATCTACTTATAGCACATTCCTTACAGCCTCTTCCCCCACAGCAATTGATACGCTCCGAACTTCTGTATCTTAACTTTTTATATCACACAAAAACTTCTAACCCACACATGAGGCAAATTTCTTTTTGATGTTTTTCAAATCACTTCCAAAATATTCGTCCCTGTTCTTTGTAATTTCTTTTGTTCGCTGAGAATTTTTATTTATTTAATACACGATTGAATCTGTAAGATTTTTGTGCGTACATTTCTTTTAGTTGAAATGGCTGCAAAGATTCCGAAATTTTGTGTTGAAATAGCCAAGGTCAGATTTTATAGATTGATTGAGAATTTATTTATTAGTCGATTCATTTATGTATATCACAAAACATTTCATAGACGAAGCTATCGTGTTGTGAAAATGTTAAATGCCGACGTGCAACGAATAGGGCAAGCATGACTTCCACGCAACCATCGGAAATTACGTCATATTATATTTAGAAAAATACATTTATATTTAAAAATAATAAAAGTCACTCTGAAGATATAAAAGTATTTTATCCCTACTAATATTATAAATGTGAATGTGAGTTTATTTGTTACGTTTTCACGCAACAACTACTTAACCGATTATCATGAAACTTTGTACACATATTTTTACTTTGTACTAGAAGTAACATAGTATACTTTTTATTTAAAAAGAAATTATTTTTTATTATAGTTTCCAATTGACTATAGTTTCAGCTGTTTGGAATTTTTCTATATTTATTTTTATTTCCATCTGTCATTTTTATATATGCAAATAGCTTGAATTTTTGAGATTAGGAAACATCATTGTATGTAGTAATTTTAAAAAATTGATAATCCCAGCCAAGCATGAAAATATAGTTATCATATTGATTCATTTTTATTGAAATGATCTTTGATACTTAATTAATGACTTAAATGCGAGCGAAGCCGCGGGTAAAAGCTAGTTTCTTCTATATTTCTTCTTGCAAAATATTTGTCCTAGATAACTAATTTCAATATAAACAAAGTTTTATATTTTAATAAAATAAACCGTAACTTGTACAATGAAGAAGTTAAACTTGGTTTAAAGTTGGCGAACATTTCTTTCTATCAGCGCAACCTCCCGGGCGTATCGTAGCTTCACGTTCACTGCACCGGAACTTGACAGGTGCGGTTTATTGCACACACATTTATGGTAACTTCGAAGAGGTACTTTATTTACGTACTTACTGTGTACTAACTAACACAGTAATTTATTTTTTATAAATTAAAAACAATTGACGTCCATAAAAATCGTATTTAGAAAAGACATATACATACTTGCAACAATAAAAACAAAAGAAAATCTGCGCAAGAACCAATAATTATACCACTGGCGCATGACGATGCGATAAATCAGATAATACGTGATATACCTAAGTATTATAAACTTTAAAACAACAACTTATTTAAGGTGTTTATTTATTTTCGTATATTAAAATCAATTATTTTGCTGTTATTGAATTAAATTTTAATGGCACAAGACTCTTATTATTATTATTATTGTGTTATTTATATTTAATTTAAAAAATAACAGTTAAGGGACTGGAATAACATCAAAATATTTAATTTTTATTTTAATTGTTTTCTTTAGTAATCTCAATGTAACATATTTATTTATACGAGTATTTTTGTGAATGTTTCTATTCTATAAATTTATAATGGGTATAGGCACTAAGGAGTCGCTTCTTTAAATAACAGAATAAAATTGAAAGTTGTTGTAATTGAAGAGTTGCATTATAGAAGTAAATTATAATTTTAAATTTAGAATAACTGCGTATTCATTTGTTGAATTTATTAATAACCAAAAGCAAGGTTTCTGCTTGTAGTTAATTACCTAGTTTACACGAAGGCTCTTCTGAGACTCCTTATATAAATACAGATGTTTATCTTTAATTATAAAACCTTTCCTAGGGAACCCTATTTATAGAATGCATTTATATAACCGATTATTCATCGAAGCGTCTTTTTAAAGAATTAATAAAAAAAAAACAATAGCCCGTCTATTTATTAATTGTGCTATTATGCCATATACATATAGTTTATGACCCCCAAATTTAATTTTATTCTATAAAAAAAATTAGGTCCCGTCTAACTTGAGAACGGTTGTTATCTATGTACAAACTTTTTCCATTTAAATTATCAATAAAGTCATAACTATAGATAAAGATTTCAGAACAAGATGATACAGTTGTACCTCAAGGGCATTCGTTTATATAAAAACAATTCAACAAATCATTTCAATAATGTAATGAGTTTCAAACGAACATAAAATATTGAATGATTGGCTACAATTTTGTGTTAAAATAAATAATACAAGGAATTCGAATTCAAATGAAAAACGTTAATTTGTTAAAATAGTACATATTTTTTCTCCTAATTAAATACTTAAGACAATTGAAAGTTTGTAGTACTTCAATTGTTTGTTAAAAGTCGTTAATAGATAGTCATTACCCATTATAATCATAATTGAGTATATTATTATTTTCGTATCATTAGGCCTACTGGACAGATTACGATAATTATTAATTAACGCTCAAATATGAAATTTTTATTTAAGCCAAGAAGCTTATCAAGGTAATATAATATATATTGTTTAATATTTTAGTACAAAGAAGTAAAATATTTGTAAAGAAAAATTCAGTTGAAATATTATTAAGGAAGGCCGCATTCTCTTGGGAATCCGACAAAGCTTAGTTTACATTTGAACATAAAATTCTTAGTAACCTCACGACGTATTTTGTAACATGACTCTCGTAAGAAAGAAGGCAAACTTTATTTGTCGAAACACAAATGAACTTAATTCTTGCTTAGATTTTGTACGAATAAAATAATAGAACAAAACAAAAAAGAAAACAAAAGAACGTGATTTAAATTTATGATTAAACAGATATACGCTTTGTAAATTTCATTAACTCTAAAATTTAGTATTATAGATTATTTCTTTTTACATTGATGTCATCCGTGAAGTGACCCAATACATAGTACCTACATTCGTCTTCTCAATCTGACATTGTATTTTGTTTGTATTAAGCCATAAACCGTTACAAAACACAGAATACGTGCCAAAATAAAGTAACCGTAATTCGAGACGCGTCTTCGCCCGTATGTACTTTCACTCCCCGAGTGTTCTACCAATAAAATGACCTCCCGCAGGAAATCTTCACGTTCGGAGCCTTTTACTTAATTACAATGCCTTATAGAGTTCGAGGGCTCTCACGACTATATTTGCTTAACAATTTTGGCGCGTCATTGAACGGCTTTATACATATATAGGGGTAATTTAATATGTAGAAATTTATTTTTATTTATATTTTTAAAAAACTAATTTCAGATGTGATTATTTGTTATATTTCTGATGCACATAGTATGAGACATCATAGGTTGGTGTTTATAATTACTAGTGTCTCGGCCTCGCTCACAGTTTCGGCCGAAACCAAAACTTACTTAAATAATATTTAAAACTAGCTGTTGCCCGCAACTACGTCTGCGTAATAATGAATGAAATAAATCTAATAAGATTTATACAAATTTTCATCCCCTATTTTATCCCCTTAGGGGTGGAATTGATCAAAATCCTTTCTTAGCGGATGCCTACGTCATAACATCTACCTGCATGCCAAATTTCAGCCCGATCCGTCCAGTGGTTTGGGCTGTGCGTTGATAGATTACTAAGTCAGTAACCTTTGGGTTATATATATTTAGATTTCTAAACCTAATCCGAACTTTCGGTCGGTCACTAATAATTACATATATTACATTAAAACAACTTTTAAGGCCAACATTTCAGAACATTAAAGCAATCAATATTGTAACAGTATATAATTAAATTATTACAATTAAAATTTCATGTGTGTGTGTGTGTGTGTGTGTGTGTGTGTGTGTGTGTGTGTGTGTGTGTGTGTGTGTGTGTGTGTGTGTGTGTGTGTGTGTGTGTGTATAATATTATTTTAATTAGAGACCATACTAAATATTATTTACGCCGCAATACAACAACAATCGCGGGCTCATCCTATTATTCTAACAGCTCATGCGTAGTGTTATAATTCGATTAATTAAATTCGATTTTAACACTATTAATATCACACATTTAACCCGCTGTTATAATATATTAATCCTTTCGCTATATGTATTATATAGGTACCTACTATATACTGACATGCACGCCGTTGCACACAAATGTCATTACTCGTTGACATACATGACATGTGACAGATTATGTCAAATCGGACATTCTAATTCCTAAACTTAACACTAGAACTACCAACCGATCAATATGACCGGTTTCAAAAATTCTTTACAAGACTTTTATGTAATAATTTTTTGAAAACGATTCTATTTTTTACAATTCTACAATAAATTTATTGAATTATATTTAATACTTAGCAAGCACAAGTCATCCGGTCATTTTGACCGGCTGGTAGTTCTAGTGTTAATAATGATACATTTAATGTTAATCACTTATTTTTAAACGTGTATTATTTAAATAAGATATTCTAATTTGAATAAACCTTTAATATTTATAAGATGGTATTTTTATATCGATAGTGTATAATATGGAATTCTATGAGGGTAGATAGTGAGCACAGACGTAAGCCCGGGATAAGCGGCTTACAACAAGCTGTAAATATGAATAATTTTGAGAAAGGCTCATCCGTTTCTGTATAATTTTGATGTGGTTTTAAATTTCAAACAAATTAAAACATGGTTAAGATTTAGTTATTTTTATTTAGCAGAGTTTTAAATTTTATATATGTATTAAACTTTTCAACCTATTCTGTACGTAGAATACTGTATAGGAAAAAACGAGTTAGATGACAAAAAGTGGACTGATTATTAAAATAAATTGTGAAATAAGTAAATTGGTATCTAAAACGAAAATTAGAAACTGATAAAGGCTGATAATTTTCGCAAATATTGTTATGTTATGTTATGTTAGGCTTATATGAAAAAACTCTTTAAGTAAATATAATATGCTGCTGTATTTACATATGTAGTCACGTATAATAGTTTAATCAAGCTATAAAGGCTTTAGTAAATATGCTCATAATAAGCCCTGTCAGGTCCCAGGTGACGTGGCTTAAGCTAAGGGCAAGGTTACTCAATATTTACTCCTAACTCAGAATACAACCTTTCTATCAACATTACGTCACAATATTAACTAAAATGTATTAAAATAATATTATATCTTTACAAAAAAGTGTTATTAACAATATTTATTTAGTTTTTTTTATAATATATATATTTTTTAATACACTATTCATGGGTATGAGAACATAATTGTTTATATCTGAAATTAATCTCGTCGTAGTTACATGTCCAAAAGTTCAATGTCTACGACGTGTCATCGTAGCATCTACGCCGTAGCATTTTAACTTTAGTGTAAATTTTTAAATTTCTAAAATAAATTGTTTCCAGAAATCAAATTCAGATCCATGTCTAACTCAAGCTCCAGATTTTGTTCTAATTTTAGATTTAGATCCGAATTAATAAGGTCTAGAATATTAATAGGTATATTGTAAATGAGTGACTGAAACAATTTTAGGACGAAATCTTTATAAATCGGCGACAGCAATTGCGCCAATTCCCGGGATAATTTCCCGTAGGCCTGAAAATACAACGGACTGTTGCCCGGTTAAACTTCGGGACTTAACTATTCTCATACTTTCCCAATACCCCAGAGTATGATGAATATTTTAAAACGGTTTATTTCAGTTATATCTCGTCACAAATTTTAATTAAATTTGTATTTGATTTTAAATTAAATTTGGGCTTTACTATGTATTGGAATTAATAAAATAAATTGTTTCAACTGAAATTGCAATTTATACTGTGTTAGTATTTTTTCATTTTTCATTTACAAACTATGCAGAATCTGAAACATCGCATCAGTAAGTTAAATGTACTTAATGTATTTTCTCCCATACAAAAAAAAACTAAATATTTTTTTTCTCCCACATGAATATTAATATTAATATAATACTTAATTAATAACCAAAGGGAGGTATGCCGAAGAGATACCTATTTTTTTTTATTTTCGTGACTTAAAAATCCTATGGTTAGGGACCTCGATTTTCCGACCACTGTGCGGCGGTTGCCTATTGTTTCCGCCTTTGAAGCGTTCTATAGCTTAACACCAGGCGAAGTGTGTCTATAAGTTAAAAAACTGCATTTTATCATATATATATTTTTAATTTTATTTTTGTTTTGCTAAAGTAACTTTATATAGTAAAAATTAAAATATGGAGTAAATTTAATAAGTTAATAAAAAATTTAATATGTTTTTAAATTATCCTTTTGAACTTGCGTTCACTTCACATCGAGTATTGTCCCAGGGACACTAGAGAAACCATGACAAACAAAATCTGTACAATAACTACATATGTCTTGACAACTTTTACTTATAGAGTGGAGCTTAAACGTGATTGGACACAATAATCGCATTCATTTTATTAAATTTTAAAAAACGTAGGCATTTGTTTCGGACCTGGGTGTTATATTCTTGTGCTGTCTTTGTTCTAACACCCATAATACCCTCTGCCATCATATTGTATAATATTTCAGATTTAGAATCTCTTAAAATATTTACATAAATCTAAGCTAATAAAATAGTGTACATATACAAAGGAATAGGTATATTGTGTACTTCTTACGCAAACATAAATCAGGGCAACTTCTAAGAGTTGTTCGTGTAAGTCGTAAACATGGAAACTAAAACAATATACTTCAACAAAGGTCGGTATATGATTTCTTAATTATTCATAACGTACGCCCCAACTTCGTAAATTCTTCTTCCAACAGTTTCGCTGTAATTTTTCCAGCACAATACAAGCAGTTATTTTTATCCTACATTGTAAATGATTACGTATATACCTACTTATACACATACAATAATACCTAGGATCAGCTTTTAAGTGGCAAAGGATACCTACGAACGAGATACGAGAGGAGTTTGCTCTGTCAATCTGACTGTACATTAATTTTCTCAGACCGGCATAGTGGAGGTGACCGTAGTTGACATTTGACTGCGGTAGCTGTTATCTCCTTCCATGGACTGCAATATACAAGTGAATTATAAAAAAAGCTTGTTTCAATATTTTCTGCCTATACATCAAAACGCGTTTAGATGAAAATCAACTTTAACTATATGTTGTATAAAGTATATTATCCTAATAAGGGTATAGTAACTGAAAAACTAGCTGTGGCACAGAGGCTGCTAGAGAAAATCTCCGCAAAGCCTATTGAGCTTGCCTACGAGACTTACCCATGAAATATGAAGACGTAACAATATGACTGAATATGACTTTATTATGTATAGAAACGCACAGGTAAGAAGTTTGTTGTGAAGCTATTGTTTTACATACATAATAGCTTAAAGTCTGTTTTAATGATGTATACGTGCAGTGAATTTGAAAATTATTTATGTTCACTAATCTGTTACGCTCGATTACTGGTCGAGTATTATAAAAAAGTAGTTATATATTTCTGTTCTAAGTGATTTATGCTTGTGTTGGCTTTATTCTAATACCTATAGTAATTATAAAAAGACATTTTACGTTAGTAGATAACACTATACACTTTCATTTGACTGTTTACTGTATATTTGTCAATTTTTTATGGTATATTACCCCAAGTCTTAGAGGAATAAGCAAAACAATTGAACGTGACAATTTTCACTATATCTCTCCAGCAATTTATTATTAAAATTATTATTAATTTATATAAATTAATAACCTTAAGAGTAACTATTATTATTGTTAAATAAATGTATTTGTTTATATGAAACAAATACATTGTTTTAAATATAAAGAAAGAGGTTAAATAACAATTTCATTTTCCGACAATAAAGTACCTAGGAGTAGTTTTGTTTGATCATCATCTCGAGGGAAAACAAACATTTGTATTTGTTTGATATGGTTTATTAAGAATACAAAGAAAACAAAACTTGAGGTATATTAAATGGTAGGTTTGTTTCTTTTTAAAATATAGTACTAAATAAACGAAATAACTTATTTGATAACATAAGGTAATCTGACAAGTTTGTTTTGTATTTTTTAACCTTTACGTACCGACGTGCGGTCTGACAGGCTCCGGCAGGCAATCAGGGTATGATTTGTGACCACACTTCACCCATGAAGATTATTGTCACACAAAGAAATAACAGCAAGGGACAGTCGTATCAAAGTGGTGGTACTAGCCTAATTCGGAAACTGGACCAATAACCACCACTAGTCTGTCTAGTATTCTTAAATTACCCTTGCTGGCTTTTTTTCGTAAACAACGCCGGCGTCCTTCAATGCAGACACTCCCGGACGTTTACGCTTATTAATTATGGAATTTCTTCTTTGTATTTGTGCATAATTACAATCAATATACATCACCCTTGAAAGTTTAAAAATATTTGTGATATGTGAAATGAATTCATAAACGGGCATGATTTTCTTAATATTTAATTCATATATATTTGTTTATAATACATAAAACAAATGAAATCTATAATCACTATTACACATCCTTTTCATATTTAATCGAAGAAATCTGGTATGTATTTTTTTTATAAAAAGATCTTGTATAGAAAGGTGTCAATCTGGGTCAGGTAAGCGGTTTCCTTTTATAGCCGGATATTGCGATGTCTACCTTCCTGCATGCCTCCAACCATTGCTGATATTTTTCCTACAAAACTTACTGTATTTTCTTTGTTAAAATTTTATGGGGTCATGGAAAGTACTCGAAAAATAAGGTCTTTATTTATAAAAGAATATTTTAATAATTATTTTTGTTAAATATTTATTTACAGTAGTCCAGCACCAACTTGACTCCTTTTATATCTGACTACTTCGAAGCTAATCTTGGATCTCTACTTTACAAATGAAAGTGAAGGTACAATTAGCGAAAAAATTGGTTTACCATCCACAAGTTAGTAGCGTTTTTATCATTTGAGATTTGCTAATAATTTCCGATCGATTTATATATTCTTTTATTTTGATATCTATTAATTAATGTCCATAAGCATAAGCTAAAATAAAACTAACTATGCACTTAGTAATAACTTGTAAACAAACTTCACCATGGTAATACTGTTGTTAACTTATTTTTTCTTTGAAAAACTTTCCTGTCTATTTAATTGTAAACAACAAGCTTAGTTAAACATTTTTATCCTATTTAAGCTTTATTTAATTCCAAATAAGGTTTTGAATGACATAAAATAATCAATTAACAACAATGATTGGAGATATAGACTTATGCAAGTGTAGAATTTAATAATATTATGAGTAAAACTTTTTTCTTTAGCGAAAATTATATGCATATGTATTTTGTTTATTTCATTGAGTAAGAATTTTCTACGTTTCAATGATTTCGCATAATACATTTTTTAATGCATTTATTTTCCATTATATTGATCTGATTCGATGTGACGTTTTGTTTTGACATTTCTCTCATCGTGTTTGTTGTTTAATAGCAAAACATATTGACTCGAAATATAAATAAATAACATATCTATAGTGAATACATATGTATAAAAACCATAATATAGTAACAGAATGAATGCCTTTTATATTAATATTAAATACATCAGTAGCATGTTTCATACATAGCTTTTATCCCTGTTAATGTCAACGTACTTCATTTTTTTTATATATAATATATTACTATATATACATAAATATACGGTATTTGATCACAGTACGCCTAATGTTAAACTAAAATACGCTCCTTGAACGAAGACTGATATCTCTGTAACAATCGCCTTAAGATGTTGACGGAACACAATCCTCCAGTTACAGTTATTTTGAAATGATGCAATTTGATGCCTTTGATAATAACTAGTCGGGGTGAAATCAGTTAAAAGTTTTAATGAGTTCTTCAAAACTGTTTATCCAAGAGATGAAGAGATAAACGGGGAAAAAACTTTGCTGCCGTTAAACTTCAGCGCTATTCAGTCCCTTTTTTTCGAAACTTATATCTCAACAATGGCCTGAAGCAATAATCAACGTCTGTAAGTTTGTGTGTAAATAGAAGTATCGAAGTTTTTTTTATTATTTATGTGATTCAATATTATTATTTTATAATTTTTTTTTTCATGTAATATTTTATTGATAATATACTATAATAATTAGTATGCAGTTGATCTATAATAATAATTTACACGTAGTTAGAATTGTAAAAAAGATATAGTACTATATTTATTTAGAAGCAGCAAGCACCTCCGCTATGCCGGTTCGATATTACAAATATGTACCATCTGTATTAGTAGAACACTGTCGTGATAGTACATACATTCAGCTTAATTCAAAAAATCTATACTAATAATATAAAGAGGAAAGATTTGTGTTTTTGTATGTTTGTAACGTATTGGCTCAAAAACTACTGGACTGATTTCAAAATATCTTTCACCATTTGAATGCTACATTATCACTGATTAATATAGGCTATATAAATTACAGGAAAAAAAAATAAGGATCTTTACAATAATGTGGGTGGTTGTTTTTAAACTTACCATAAAAGGCAGGCGTCGTTGAAACAGCATTAAACTTCATTACTACGCAAACGAAGGCGGGGGCAACAGCTAGTATTTTATAAAAATCAATATTAAATAGAAAATGCAAAACCAAATTACCCATAACACTCTATTTTGCATTTTAAAAACGTGACTCAAGGGTAAATTATAAATAAAACAACATGTTTCATATAATTTCTTTACATGATAATAACATAAGTATTGCATAGATAAGCGCATTCGGTTTTATTACACTAAATTACAGTTGCTAATGCAACGAACACGGCATTCAGTAATCAAATGTGCTCTTTGTATACTTTCGCATTTCATTTTTATTTAACTAATTTCAAATAGTTTTTGGGGCCTACTGTCGCGTTTTTCGATTGTTTTGTTTTCAGACCCCCAGATGTCACTTTACGGCATCACTCACAGATAACGTTCTGCTATTTTTTTTTGTATTATTTTTAAAGTGAACTTTTAAAACGATTCCTGTGCTCATCTCATAATATATTCCAGCTTATTCTTAGTCCATTATATTTTTATCAGTCCTTCGTTATTATCTAGAATTGCAAATAAGAAAACCTTTAAAAGTGAAGCTTAAATATTTAAAAAGCAACGACGCTATTACAGACTCGAATACTATTATCTAAATTTAATACGTAATTCAGTGAGTTAGAAAAGTGGTTATCTTATATTGGATAGCCCTTTCGCTGGGGGCTAGTACAGTCTGCAATGCAGCCCGAACGACCTTCGAGGTTTGCAGTGAATAACGACTCGATTATTACCTTTTGTATATGTTCCTTTCTTATGCTATAGATATAACAGTTGCCCGAGCATATAGATTTTAAAACTAGTAATTAAAATTTGTTTGTTAGGTAGATAGATTACTATTTGTAGCCAATAGAGTAGTGGACTGTACTTTTATAATAAAAACTCTTGAAATATATTTACACTATTATATTATCCCTTATAATCTAAGCACACACATCCGTTTCCATTCGCAACCAACATCGAAATCCTCATTCGCACGTCCCTCGCATTCCTCTATTCTTTCATTTCAAATTTAAAATTGACATATTTATTTATAAAAATATATACATTATTTACATTGTCGCCGCAACCTCTTTTCTGTCGACGACACTATTAAATTTAACGAAGCTAATTCACTGAAGAAGATAATTGCTCAAATGCATTGTTTTTTATTAATTCTATAACTTTGTTTATATTCCATTAGATTAGAAAAATACAATGAATAAAGAAAACGTGATCAATTAAAAAAAGGTACAAAGACTATTCAAGCGCACATAATATTTATTATATTATAATACAATATCCCCTATATTAAAATTTTATATTAAATTACTTCATTTACATTTTATCTTAAAAAAAATGACTCTTAATTCATTTATTTATTTAATTCACTTTTTTTCATTAATATCTACTTATTTAAGTAGGTATATGATATTATTTATTATATTATAGATTTAGTTATTATTATTTTCTTCTAGTTTCACCGAATATCACCGCTCACAGCGTCAAAATTTTTTTTGCAATATAGTATTTATTTATTTATATTAAAACAAAAACAAAACATTATTAAGTTATTAACGGCCTTGCTTGTACAATATTATAAATTTTAATTTTAATTATAATATTTAGCCTAGCTCAAGTCCACGACGCAAGGTCCATGGGCAGAAACAATCACTACTACGGTTTGGTAGAGTCAATCAAGATGATCTCGAATACAGGTATTACCAGGATTAATAATTATATTATTAATTAAATATATGTAATTCTTTAATAATTTAATTTTGACTTATGAATAACTATATTTTTTATTTTGATTTAATTGTAGTTTTAATTAGTTTTTAGAATATGTTTAAAATCTAATGTAACCTTGCTCATTCTAATGTTAGTGCATGCAGTGTTCACTGTGCATAGGGCCTACAATTAGATTATTATAATTCTTAGTGTGATATTAATTCCAAGTCTAGTTGTAGAGCCCTGTTTGTGGACCCAATAAATAAATAATCATTATTGGTTCCAATGTACCTCAAATTATAAGAATACCAGACTTTATTAGGACCTTTTAAAAATACAAATCCAGGTTTAAATTGCCCGTAAGGCTAATTATAGTTAATTTATGGATTTGCGACGGAAGAGCATTTCAATGTTCAACAGGCGAAGTTGCGGCGAGAAAATTGTTCACGTAACAAGTTGTTACTAACAACAAAACGTAGAATATCAGCGGTTTAAAACAACTATGTATCAAAATTAAATGCTTTGTTTTTATAATCTACAGTGTAAATGAAATCAAACCTTTTTTTTTTGTTGACGACGCATTAATTTTGTATTGTAAAATCAAATAACAAAATATATGAATTAGAAAAATTGGTTCAGCGTGTGCACATGTCTTATGAAGCCGGCATAATAAAGGTGATATTAAAGCTCATAGCACGCGCTCTAATTTAACATCAAGAGGACTGTGGTCATGTAAATACTAAATGTAAGTAATGTAAATATTATTTTATGTATAACTTTCTATTCAATCAAATTGATTTTTTATATTGTGTAGAACATGCGTAGGTATATCAATATATTCGTGACCTCGTTACCATTTCATATATTACCTATATCTGTAGGTAACATTAACTAGGCACTTTTACCAACAACGCCCTATCTCATAACAAAAGACAAATTTACTCTTCTGTTAGAAATTGTCCCACAATTGTTGTGACAATAGTTTTTAGTATCGCGAGACCATTTTAGTTATATAATATTATAGTGATCGACGACAGGATCTTTATTTAGTAAATGTAAGGCCACAACAGTGACGTGTGAATTTATATGTATACATATGTTAACTTCAATTAAAATATAGAGTGTGCGTTATATTTGGGATAGCGCCCTCTATGAGTAAGTGGCGGAAGGACTAAGGAATTATATTCTTATATAATAAGGGACCAAGGTAAGAAATTTAAAAGATATCAACGTTAGATCCATGAGGTTTATACCTTTACATTACTCATGATATATTACATAGATGTATAAATAAATAAAAAACATAATCCTATTTCAAACCAAACATTATGGAGTCTTCATTAAGAAAACACGATAAGGGTATCTGGCCTTTCAGTACAAGATCTCAGTACATTTGCCATTGTTCCGCCCCATAGTGGATTTGTAAGGCGAAAAGATGCCTGTTAACATTTGATAAGGGACTTGGACAAACACAATCGGTTTGACATCATGTGTAATTTAAGTAACTTTGGCAACCGTCTTATGTTTTGCTTTATCTTTTGTTTAGAATTATCTTTGAGTTTATTATATATTTATTTATTCGTTAATTAGTAAACCCTTCATGAGATATTGTATTATACATTTTTACAAGAAACTGCCTGTACAAACAGTAAAAATAGATTAGAAAAATATATTAAACATATGCTAAAAATATACATATTTTAATGATAAACAGGTTTGGTCCTTCATTTTGATATAATAATTGTGAAATGTTATTAATTTTTATGTATAATACTGTATCTAAATTTGAATCTGTATTGGAACTATGATCTGGACTTGAACCTGGACCTAAATCAGGACATGGACATGAATTTGAAATTGAATCTGAATTTGAATCAGTATCTATATAATTACCTTCTTGTTCAATAAACTCTAAACAATCCATTTAAGGGTAGGTACAAATAAACAAGCTTTCGAAATGTTAAATTACATTACTCATAATGAACACCATCGAAGTTTATTAAATTAACAACTTTATATTCACTTCCTGGTTATTTTGTATTTCCTAGTGTATTCAAATAAGCTTAATTTTGTACTTAGCTAATGAATCCCCGTGTTTTACCACTCCGTATAAATCAATATACTATTAAAAAACGAAATAGCATAATAAACCCTTACGTAGTATCTGACTGAAACATCCGTAACTCCGGAAGAGGGTATGAATAACCGTAATAAATATTATAGCATGAAACCGCAAAGAGCCCCAATGTTACTACGGTGCTGCTGTAATTTATCTTCGCCAATCTCACTTTGTACGTGTATATAATATCTACGTTTCACATTTTGTTAATTTTACATATAAAATATTTACCCGTCTACCTACATAATAACAATAGCAAGGAGCAATAGGTAAATTGTTTTGGCGGGATTCTTAGAATTTCAAGTCAGTTCATATTTAAATCTAGAACTACATGTGAGCTCAATTTATATTTTCCTCAAGGCTGACATTTTTAATCTAGTGGACGGAATTTCTTAGCTTTTTTTAAAAAAAAGAATTTTTGTTTATGTATAAATATGCAAAACAAATAGGTAGATTATTTTTGCGTGAGTGAAAAAATTTGTATTTAGTTAATTAAGAAAATAAATTCGTTAGTAGGCCGCATAAAATAATAAAGTATTTGCTATGCGTGTACGAGTATGCGAGTTTTACCTAAATCTATAGTAAATAAACCTGAAGCAAAAAGCTCTAAATTTAGTTTTAACCGCAAATAATTCACTCGATAACCACAACATCGATTACAAACTAAAGGCTGTTTTTGTGGGAAATCTGAGGTTTGTTCCTGTTTTTTACAAGCCTTTATTACTTCATGACGTGGAATAATTTGAAAGGGGAACTATTTTTCCTTTATACCCATATTTCATTCACAAGAATGAATGTTGTTTTTTGAGATGAACATTTTTTTAAACCTGGATGAGTTCACAAATGACATATATAGTTACTTTAGTAGATATTAATAAACAAATACATATAATCCAACCAATTAAAATTGTTCTTATTATAATGAAATTAGTGATTTAGGTATTAGATAAAAGCCCCTTCTTTAACATTAGCTTAGAATGTATTTATTTCTAATTAGTTGGATTATGATTGTAGCCTTATATTATTAAAGAAATTGGATATAGTAATGGTGAAACTGTAGGTATATGTATAAATATTTATGCACGTGAACCCATTGTGCAAAATACTAAATTCCAAGGCGGTATTTATTATGTAGGAACATTGGTTGCTCATAGCGTTTGATTTGATGGTGCTAGTTTAGTACAGGCAATTTATCTCACCCATAAAATTGTGAAAACTGTCCTAACCGACTACATATGGACCATGCGTTCTGCCAAGCTAAGCGACATGAACCGTGTGGGTATGTATATATTGTGACTGTTTTACCTAGAGATGACTAAGCAGGGTATGCTTCGTATGTGTTACTGCAGAGAGAGCTCGTAGCCTATACTATATACCAGCGGCTCTCAAACTTTTTTGGTGAAGGAAAAAGCCTTAATATAATTATAAAAAACTGATTTATATGTATTTATGAATAATCATATTGCAATGTAATATTACGTAATATTTAGTTGGAATATTTAAATGTAACCTTATAATCTCCCTTTGGTAGGTATTTTTTTGCAGTATTTTAGCCCTAGGATTCCGCGGAAAACACTTTGAGAATGGCTGATATATACAATAGGTACCTAAGAACACATGTGAGCAGACGTACTTACTCTCTTCTATATAATAATTTCATGCATACAGTCGGGTTAGTATGTTGATTTTTCGTTAATAATATAATGATATATTATTATTGAAGAACGCCTTCATATTATAAGTGAAGTTGCAGCGGTAGTTGGAATGTAAATTATGCATAATGCCGTTCCAATTGCTCAAAAGCATGTTGGATGTTGAGGTGTACCTGTGTGGGAGTGCTTGGATTTTACATGAAATATTTTTGTAAGCAATTAGCTTATTTAATCTCGGAGTATTTTTGAGTTCATTCATCAGGTCGTTATTAACCTTATTTTTATTAAACTTTAGTTTAGTAATAAATATATTATGAGTGGAAATTTAAATAAAAATTAATATTTTGCTGAGTCTTGGTTCCATACAACTTTGGATATTCTATGGAGATAATTAACATTAATTATTAAAAGTGTATCTATAAGTTAAATGCTTTAAAAAAAATTTGTGTAATTGGTAAAAAATGGTTTTCCAAAATTTAATAATGGAGTATATTATTGTAATAACGTGACTGGAGATTTACAATTGTACAATTTGTAATCTTTATGAGATTACATTTTAATAAGCATTTCAATGAATAAAGAAAATACTTTAAATATAGATTCTATGTAGAAAACATTGTATGTTCATTTGTTGTTTTTTGTTCTTTTGTTTTTTTTTTATTACATTTCATTTATTTAATGTTTTTAGTCACTCAGTATCAGTGCCTTAGTATTGACATTAAAATGAACGTAAAATCTCTAAATCTACATTTTATTTCAAACACTCTAATTCCAATTGCAATACAATTTTCAATAGGGATTTAGATGTAGTAATATAATATGCGAAGTTCTTTATCTTTATCGTCTCGAGTCGGGTGAGCATCTTCCCTGAAGTGTCGTGTCATGAAAAGGACTTTATTTAAGTATATTTATTTTATGAATAATTCTTTTAGGAATATTGTCGAATTTTATTACATACTCTTTTGGCTGATTTATATAATGAAAAAATAGATTTAAATAATTTAATAGAATTCTCGGATAGACTCATTGTTCACTCATATTTGCATTATTCATTGCACTTGCATACAAAAGGCGAACTTAATACCCTTGGACATTGTCTACCAGTTAACCATTAGGACCAGCAGAATGGTTACAGCAGATAAAAATAACATAAAAAATAATAAAAAGAACCACATCAGATATACAGTATACACATAATTATAATAATGTACATCTGTTATTTATCTAAATAAAGACACATATTTAAATACAAACACAATAATAAAATAATAATAAATATAAAGTATATAAGTATAAGAAATATGTAGTAGAAATATCTAGTATTATATATAAATTATCTTAGTTGTAAATCCAGCACCCTATATTATATTATATTATATTATATTATTATATTCCGTATCTGCTTAGTGATAAGGCCGCCTTTTATTTTTTTTCTTCTGTTCTTCTTTAAATGTATTTTAATTTTGTGCAATAAAGAGTTATTATTATTATTATATTTCGATGTAATGCGCACTAACTATTATGAATAACTTTTAAGATAAGTTAAGTTTAGAATCGCGTAAATACTTTGGTACAGATCTGGTGATGGAATTTGAACTTACTTCCACTAGAAAATAACATAAGCTTGTCCACGGAGAATACACGAAAACTAATTTGCATGTTGTATAAAGTTATATTGGAATGCAGACGTACGGAATAACGTCGAGGAGCCTCAGTGGACAACGCCAATGGTCAATCTCAAGTATAAATACAAACAAACAAAAAACTAAGTCAAAAAGGTTCTAGTACATTTAGAATTAAGTCAATAAAATGTATCTTTTTTCCTTCTGGTAGCGTAATCTTTACAAATGGTCACCGTCAATAAATGAAATCCACGCATTTTTTTTCTTAGAGAGTTTTTTCCTAAATATTTCAAAGAGCCTAAAACTCCAAGACTTATGTAAGCGGTTTTCCTTTTGTAGACAAGATAAATTGATTTATTTTTTAAAGAGGTTTTGACGTTTAGTCTGTCAGTGTCATCTTTCTTGTTTCTTCTGGTCTCTTTATCGTCACAATGCATTGTGATAATTGGGAATTTGAAAAAAAAAAAATATTGATTTTTTTTATGTATTTTAAAACTTTATTATTATTAATGTTGATATTTAATGCGAAAAACTTGAAAACATTTTTTTTTCAATTAATTATAAACAATTAAAAATTGAAAAAATTAAAAAAAAAATCACGTGACTGTAAACGCGCCCGATTGGCCACCATACTTGTGACGTCATAATGTTATAGCTATTTAATAACAGTACTGCGTTTATGGCTGTTACACATGACTAGACAATAATATTGAAATTGTATTGCTAAAAAACGAGTTGTTTGTTGATTTTAATTAGCTATGTGTGATAAAGGATTTATAAAGGCAAACCATTATAACATAAAACATAAAATTAAATTTTACTCTAGTCAAATACATAACCTAAAACGTAAAATTAAAATTATATCAAATTGAATTCCAATCATTAGATACATGAATTTATTATTTTAGCACTCTAAATTATCAATAAAATTTTTTTTAATGCTATGCTTTTAAAGGTTATGATTCAGAGTCCAGTTAAAAAAATTTATTGACTTAACTCTACTTATTTAGTTTGTATATTTACATAAATAATAATTAATAACAATGATGTTAAAAAATACTTACATCAAAATGATCTTCACAACAAAAAAAAAATCGATTTTGTTTTGGGATTATCACGGTGCACTACTTACTTGAAACCATTTATTTCGACGCTTTTCATCTTGGGGAACATTTAAAAACATTTTGTCAGGAGTTGTTTTTGTTGTGTTCCTACATAATGGTACAAAACAAGAACGATAACTTTTGAGATTCGACATTTCAATACAAACTTATGTATTCAACAATGACAACAGAATTGAATATTTCAAAATACTTATTATGTCAGTGTCAACTGTAATGAGTGAAAACTAACATTATGACGTCACACGTGGTCGGGTGTATTCGGTATTCGGTATCGGATTCAAAAATTAATTTTCATTTTAAAATAACTTTTGAATTATTGCAAAAAAAAATAAAATAAAAATAGTTTTGTTATAAAACTTATATATGATCTTTCCATTTATCACAAAAAAAAAAAATTCAAATACCCAATTATATTCTTAATCCATTTTAATCAGCAATATTATTTCACATAAGTTTCACTAAAATATCATGTTTTTATTTTGCTGGTTCGTTTTATTTTAAAAAACATCTCTTAGAAGAATAATTAAGTCAATCCAAACTAAAGCTGTTCATAAAACAAAGACTTAACAGCGAGCTTTCTCAACGAACAATCTCCATTGTTATGGAGATTGCTATTAATATGAAACGAATTTGTTAATCTTTTCAATCAGATATTTTACAAAATCTTGGTTTTTTTATTATAAACTTTTATAAACTTACTTAACTTAAACTATAAACTTTATAAACTTTTTTATTATATTATTTACAATTTAAGGTAAGGAGTAGATTAAACTGAAAAAATAAGACTTCAAGCAGCGGAGGCAACTGTTACTCGCATACAATTGTCTCCGTTCAAAGAACACACTCTAGCTTAACATCAGACATGGGGTGTTGTTATTATACTATCGAAAGACACATTAAGATTACGAATATAATATGCTTCAACTTCGATTCACTATTGCGTTTCTTTTGTTTAATTTAATACGCTTCGAAATCTTTGCAGCCATCGTAGTCGCTGAGATAAATAAACATACGGAATAAGACAGAACCACGTGAACATTTCAAAGCCAGTTCGTTGAGCATAATTTATACAGTGCAGTTATAATATTGCTAACTCCGGCAAACTTTGAAGCTTCAAAAGGCATCTGCAGACTGTAACAATATATAAGTTTTGCAAAGTCAGCATCCGAGATAGTGTTTTTGACATTTCAGTTACCTTACTAGTCAGCGGTTATGACGGGGGCAGTTACCCTGCAAGATAAACCGTCCAGACTGAGTTTTGATTTGTAATATCTAGATTTGACATTCGAATTTCAATATGATTTTATGTATTCATGAAAATTTGATTTTCACATTTACATATACAATTTTTTAAATTATCTATGAAATCGATTATTTGTTTCAGTTGTGAAAAATAGTATACACTTATCTCATCAAGACGGCATAGATTTCTTTACTAGAAACAATATTATTACACAATTAAGTATTAAAGTCATTGATGATGTAACAGCTATCAGGATTAGTTTATGAAGTGATGGATGTCGTGGTGTGTAATGTGTATGCCCACGCATTGTTTAACTTTGAAATACGTACGACGCACTCCCTCGCGACACCCATCACGGTATGATTAATGAAAATTTCACTTAAGAAACGCATGGCAAAACAAAGCATATTGTAGTTGATTTAGAATTTAATTTAAACAATTGTTTTAGAGAGTAAAACAACGCCGAGATATTTTTTTAAAGATTTATAGTTTTATTAAAATTGAATACGCACGTTTTGTTGAAATACATTCCAAATTTAAACATTTTACGAAAAGTTGCGTTATATCTACAAGAGATTTATAGGGTTTTATTTTTTTATTTTATTTATTTTAATTTCGTCTTTACAATTTTCATTGTCAATCAACACTTTAACGAAAACATTATTAACCAAAATATAAATGATTCTTTACTATAATATTATAGAGTTATAACTTTCAACAAGTTTCTTTATCTAAACTTCGGTCTCTATTAAAATAAACTTCGTTAAAATTTATAATTTAGTTAACATGTTTTATATTATAATTTTTAAGTTTATATTTCGGATTGACGACGAAACTTCTAAGATGCGTCTTTTAATTTAGTAATTATTTGTAATTAATTTATATTATACTTTAATTAAGAACATTGGTACTGATACACGCTGGTAATAATAATAATAACACTTTACTGCACAAAATAATACATATAAAGGAGAACAGAAGAAAAGAAAGAACAAAAGGTGGCCTTATCACTAAACAGTGATCTCTGCCAGGAAACCAACCTTAGGGTAGTAGATCAGGAAGTAAATAGTGGGGTGCAAAAAAACAAAATAAAATAAGCTGGTAGTATTTGTCTCCGCTCAAGGACCGCACTCGAGTATGGTCAAGTATGGTCACATGCCAGGCAACTATAACAAAAACTTTTATACTAATATCATTAACAATAAGTAGAATATTTGGCAAAAATGTTAGAAGAATTTATGTATTTTCTTAATATTGTGAATTTTAATGTAAAATTAATGTAAATAATAGCAATTTACGGTTAGAGCTAGGTTTATCATAAATGCTGCAATGTGCTTACGTTGTAAGTGTGTATACGCAAAAAGATCTGATTTATGAACACATTTTTTACGTTTAGATAAGTAACCCTCCATGTACATTTTTAGAACTTTATTTCAGTAATTTTTCGCATAAAGCTCGCTATCCTCAGAGGCATCTCAGCGCAAAATGTGCGGTAATTTATTTGTATTTTTTGTAAATATAATGTTAATTTAAGTAAATATTTTAATTTTATATAACAAGTAACTATTAAAACAACAATATACTTTACGAACTTGAGGCAAGTGGTGTGTTTTCTAATTCGAAAGATATATATAAAGTTTCATACAAAACAAACAAAATTCCCTTTCAGGTTAAAGTTTTCGTGAGTCAAAGATTAACTTTGTGTGGGCCTGTAATTTAGGATTTGCTATTCTGATTATTGAAGAATTAATTATTGTTATCGCCAAAATATGATTTTAAATCTAAAAGAACAAGCTGTAAACCAAAAACAATAATAATACTAGACATTTCGATTCGAATATTATATACACAAAATATTTTTAATACTCTTAAAATATATTTTAGTATTATATTAAATCAAATTACAATTTACTACATACTTTAAAAATAGAACAAAACAAAATAAAAACAAATAATAACACCTATACCATAAAATTATTTCATTTAAAATATTACATTTTTAAGAATATTGCTTACAAATTTAAGATAATATGAAATTAATTAATTAAATTCTTTTCTCGAAAAAAGTAATAACTTGTTTTTTAATTCCAAGAATATATCCAAATGAACTAAAATAATTTTCTTAGAACTATTTTGCTCATAATAATAATAATAATAAATTTTAAATGGGAAATTAAAATAGCTATTGATACTTTAAGTAAAAGATTATACATATTTATTACATTTTTCTATTCCCCTACAATTTTTATATTCACTTTGTAAATCTAATTTCTAACACATAGAAGCAATATTATAATTTTTAAAGTATAAATGTAACGGCATAATATTTTTCAACATGTTATCGAAAGGGAAGTACTGAGTGCTTTCCTTTATAGAGCAAGTAAATAAGGGAGGCTTCTAGCACATTATGTTAATGATTTTCTAATAATTTTTGAAATACATTGTGTATATATTGAAACATTAGTAGACAAACTAATACCGGTTATAGATTAACTACTCTTATTAACATAAATTAACTATTACTGAAGAAACAAAATCGAGTATTTCTATGAATTAAATACGAGGCACTTTGATGTAAGATTTTGATCAAAGTTAATTAATTGTCACAAAAGAAGGCATTAGGAGATTAACAATCACTAAGTGATTGCGAGAAAATAAGAAGTGAATAGAAAGATAAAGACGAACGTGACTTATTACTTACTTATTAAAGATTAATGAGCTGTGATTGTTACGTCATTATTTTCTATTTATATCTATCTATTTATTATTATATATAAAACATTGTAGGTAGTGATATCTAAAGTTTTCATGGAAATAATTTAAAGGGCTTACTTGAATTAATAAGGTTCCGGATTTTTTTTTATCAACGCGGTAATGCTTTTGTTTTAATTTACAAAAGTCTAACAAAAATTATTTTATTCTGTAATTTACTACACTCGAGGCATTAAGATACTAAGTTATATATAAAAACTTATTATACCTATATATTATTTGGTATCGATTTAAATGAATTCACTTCTACATAGGTATATAGCTATCAGTTTGCCATGATCGCCCTCTAAAATAAAATAACGATCTTAAAGAACGATATTATAAAAAATAAATAAGATAGATTCAACACATAAAAATATTAGTTGATTCTATATCTAGAAAATTTTATATATATTTAAAAACAGCTTTCTATAAAAAAAACTTCCTGAGTGGAAAAACTAGTAACAGTTTAAACTATAAAAATATTCATAACTCTGCCTACCCTATTATTAAAACTTATCTTCGTATGAAAGAAAGCTTGAAAAACAAGTCACAAGCAACCGCTGTATTTCTATTTAATATGAAAAGCTCTCGTCAAGTTTGTACGTGCACAAAATACATATAACGCTTGCTATACACGTTACGAAAACACGTTTCGATAAAATTTTGCTACATACATTAAGATTTATTGCTACAGTTCGAACGACCGTAACGATTTCTCGTAACGTGTGTGTCATCTGTTAGACCAGCCATTCTCAAAGTGGTGTTCCGCGGAACCCTACGGCTAAAAGACTGCAAAAAATACCTACCATAAGGGGGATTATAAGATTACATCTAAATATTCCAACTAAATATTACGTAATAAAACATTGCAATATGATTATTCATAAATACATATAAATCAGTTTTTTATAATTATATTAAGGCTTTTTCCTTCGCCAAAAAAGTTTGAGAACTGCTGTGTTAGACGAATGAGCACCAAAATTGATATGTTTCAGTTCATGAATAATACTATAAATTCTTAACTGAATATAGTGGAAAATAAAACAAAAGAATAACTATTACACCAATTCCTTATAAACATTTATATAATTTTTTTTTCTCCACAAAGTACATACAAGATATACTTGTGAAATACTATATTATTTATAGCGCTTGGTCCTATACTATAGGCATTATTAATTAAATTATTCAAGATAACGAATACACAACATATTCTAATAATAAACCCACACCACCACAACCAATAAAAAGAACACAAATTTTCATAACAAAGGCAAACAAAAAAGAATGAAACGTGAAAAGAAATTGAAATAAAATACAACAAAAATAAGCATCCGGCGTTCCATAGGCTTTCAATATCCTGAATTTTGTTTGACATGGCGGAAAGCCCCGTCTTTATATCAGACGTGACCCTATTATTTTTGCACAGGCACTATAAAAACATACAAATCCTCATATCTAATCATTGAGTAGATGAAATAATGTAATCGTTCGATGATACAAGCACTAACTTACAAGTCTATACAATCTACAGTAAGCAAAGAGGTCTAGGAAGACCTACAACATGTTTTCAAAAATGTACAATAACATTATGCCAGGAATGATAGAACGTGACGAGAGCCTCATACAATTCAAAAATGCGAAAGGTTTTTTTGCAATAGACGAGCATTTCAGTGATACGAAACGGTAGTGATAATGAGCTATTTAATTGTGATTTTTAAATAATATATCATACTTTTTCTTCTTCTTTTTTATTTACCTATAATGATAATTCTCCCAATGTCAAGTATTTGGACAACAGTCCAACCAGAGATTACTTCTTTTGGATACAGGCAAACCCAGATACATCCGCCCGGGATAATTTTCCAAACAAGCAGAGCACTTAGTTCCTAAAACGACGATTAATAGATCAGCAACTAAGTCTACAATAAAAAATAAATGATAAATTAACCTAAAATCTAATATTAAAAATAATATATTATATAATTTATATTGTTGCGTCCTAACATGGTGTTACCATTGTATTGATATCTCTAAACTATTATAGCACACAATAAATTCGTTATCATTTTTGGAGCCTATATGTAAATTAATTTCACGGAAGTGCTCTATACAATGTACCCACATACAAACAAGCGCCAAGAATCGAACCTCGCTGCATAATAAATAAATGCAGGACGTGCAAAAACTCTACACCTTTAGAGTAATTGAAAAATCGTAATCCCTGAAGTTTTACTAGACAGAAAAGCACTATTTCCTGAGATAGGTTTCAACGTATAACCTAGAATATATACAATTTTCACGTTCAAATCTCACGGGTTAGCTGAAAAGGCTCCGAGAAAGACAGAGAAAGAGAGAGGGGATGGTGCAATCATTTCACTTCAAGCAAATGCGTTCCAGACACTCGAAACGACGTGAATGAAATTTATGTATTCTCTACGTTAAAGTGGAAAAGTTAATAATTTCTTTAAATTTTGACGGTAAACGAAATGTTAAAGATATTTTTCTTTACGAAGATTTTTATATAATACATGAACAATATAAATTCTATTGCTTTAACGATATTGTTTTTGAATAAATTAAGTCATTCACGCCCATATTGCCATACTAGGATAGGTAGAGTCTGTGGAGGTCCAGTGATTTTTACCTTAAACAAAGACTTAACGGTCTAATTTGTAACAATACGTTGAGTCAACAAATTAACATGTCTAAAGGCTTGCAATGTTGTCGTAGGTCGTAAAGGTAACCTAAAATAATTTAGTTTTACGATCTCATACAATGTAACGGACTACTAGATCGTTTGTTCGCAACATTGTAGTACAATTTCTGTTTTCATAACATATGAATTTTATAGTTAGGTATGTGTATTAAAATATACTAGTAATCCTCTATTCTTTGTGAGTTTTATAACTTTAGACCTATTGATGGCGTGTTGAAATTTACAATGTTTCAATTTTTTAAATTTAATAATTGTATAAGTTATAAATTTGAAAATTTGATGTTAAAGTCTTCATACACAGGGTCTTGTTTACTGATCGACCCTCACCTAATGGAAAATGTCTACCCACGCTTTCACTATCCATATTGTATCTTTAAAACAAATCCCCTAAGTCTATAATGTATTTTTTAGTATTAGTTCGCAAACTTGTTTTTATAATAAATTTAAAATAAACATAAAAACTCCACCTCATAATTATAATTTACATTCTTTTGATTAAAAATAATAAAAAATATTATATAGCACAACATACTTTAAACATAACTCGCCCACCACGATGGCTGCAAAGGATTCGAAATGTTTACGATAATCAAAATTACACATTACATATTGTTCGTGTTTATATATTACCTATAACAATTTAGAAGTCGCCAAGTACAAATGTATTATTTTTCAAAATTAAAAAAAAAAAGGAATGAACATAGTGGGTTTTGCAATTAAGGTCTCGAATATTGGTTTAATTTTATCAAAATGTCACTATTTTCCTTCTATTTCACATATTTACTTTTTTTATCGACAGATTCATAAGTCGGTTTGTTTAGGTCCCGTCAAATTTTATCCATATCTTCTATATCATTTTTATTTACATATTTTACGAACAATTCTATTTTATTTTTTCTATGATAATAAACTTTAATTTTTTACAAAAAATAATAGAAACACGTTATATTGAACTGAGATTAACATCGCATTATATGATTTTATGATATATGACTTATTATCCCAGAAGTTGAATATACTAGTTGGAACAGAAATTTTAAAATATGAATAAAACAGAATACCTACTTGGAATAAAATCAATATTTTCATTTTAAAGACTGAAACACGCCGAGTCGCGGCTGATTAAACTCCATTAGCCCGCTGGACCAATTCCTATGTATAACAACGATGTTCCAGAGGTCTTCCCTAGTAAATTTAAATTAATGGGATTTCAATTGTTTTTTCAAGATACTTAATATAAGCTAAGTAAAAATTGTACCTACATCTTATTGTAATTTCCTCTTGTAGTATGTTTTTCCGAAATCTGACTATGCGCAGCAAAAGCCTAAAGAATCTACGCGAAATATTTTTTTTACATCGTCACGTAACATTATATTCCCTTATTCGCTTTTCTTTTGTTTTAATTAGTTTTAACGAAAAATATCCTCTAGAATATTTAATTAATTTGTAAATACATACTCAGAAAGGTGTCCAATCTCCCTCCATACCGTACTTATGGTCAACTTAAGTGGCGTTCGTTGTTCAACATTAACCCTTCCAATGAGACCGTTTTATTTCTAAGATTATACGTGAACTTTTTACTAATTTAATTCTTAGTCCAATATATATATGTATACCTACTTATATCTGTAAAAATAGGGCATACTGATTTTCGTTATTACCCTTAATCTGTTGTTTCGAGATAGTGCCACCACTTACAGAAGTGAGAGCTTGTGAAGTAGACGCATAGAGGGCGCCCAAACTTAACATTAGGCGGATAACTATAGGTACTATCACAGAGAATTGTCTATATAGAGGAATCACCTCCGCTGTGCCTTCCTAATGAAATGAGCATACGCCAGTCAGTTTGTTGAACCGCCTATAGTCTAATTCTGTTAAAGTAATATTTTTGTATAAATATTTTCTTATATTTAATTCTGATTTCAAATTAATAATATTATTAAAACAGAAATATAATTTCTAATTTATACATATTAGTGTATTTTATATATCATTACGTTAACCCTCTCGAGGTAAAACCTTTGTGAATTTAAACTTGAAGTAATCCGGTAGAATTTCGTCAGCGACTTCAATTACAATCCTAAAACCCTGATGGGGTACATTTTGTTAAAATTACATTTGTACGTTTAGTAACGCATGTGGTACCCCTGTTTTCGTTTTCAGTTGATATATATCTACCTAGTTATGTAATAGTTGAAATTTTGTATGTAATATTTAATTTAATGTTATCGAACTACTATATCACCATCGTTGATTTATTTATTTGAGGGGAAAAAATACATACGCCACCAGAAAGATCTTCAATTGTGATCTACCACAGGCAAATTTACCTTCGCTATGCCGATTTGATAATGACCCACCACTTGGATAAACAGCTAGTATAAAATTCCTTTTTGAAAATATACTATTCAATAAATGTACTGCCCCATGATTTACATCAACTTAGCAAAATTAATTAAATTTCATGAATCGAGTTTCTAAATTAAAATGTAAACACCTACCAAACCACAATAACACTTGTTCCTAATAAAACTTTTCCAATTTTTGTATCGAAGTACAGAAAAGTTAGCAAACACAGTAAAGGTGAGTCAGAAAACTCGACGTTATATTGCTCAGTTGTCAAAGCAAAACAAAACACAACAAAACAAAATACAATCGAATATTTAAAAAGTGCAATTCTACAATAAAAAAAAATATATAAAAGGTTCTATACATTTAAAAGACTCGCCTGAATAACGTGTTTAAATTAGCTAAATTTTATTCGCAACAACTTGAGAATAAAACACTTAAATTTTAAAAAGCAATAGTCATTTTAAACACAATATAAAAAAATTAATAATTCTTTATTGCACAAATACAAAAACCAAATATAAATACAATAGCGAGCTTAATAATACTATTACTCGTTTTATACTAGCTAACTACTGGGAGAAGAATGAAGAGATTGGGGAACTAAAACTAGTTAATAACAACTAAATATATTATAATACATATATACAAATACTCACACACGCACACATATATAAAATAAATAAACAAACAAATGAATGTACATGGAACTTAGAAAACTATTATTCAAATGGTTGACATTAGAAAAGGTTATAACAATTTCGTCTCAGATTCGATTTCTCAGTCGCCTATATAAAAGGAAAAGAACAATCGTCGTTTTACTGTAACGATCACGTCGTGGAATGTTAACAGAAATTTGAATCACAATTTCTAAAAACAAACGGAGATTCCAACTTGTATTAGGGTATCTAAATTGATAATTTCCAGAGAGACGCTTATTGCACGTCTGTGTGTGTAATATTCACAACACTGTTGGCAAGCTACTTAATAAAAAATTATAGAAAGCGCTACCAAGATATTGATCGACGGACTGGATCGCCTACGTCTCAGAATTTATTATATATAGTATTAATAATTAATTGTACTAAGACAGTCAACACAATGTCCGTTTAGTTATCCATCTAATTCAAATAATACAGCCATTATTACCTAGTACCTTGACCGAAAGTCAATAAAACGAATAAAACTTTACATATACAAATAATAAAATATAATACCAATTCACAATTATATAAAACATAATCCTTAAGATAAATTGCAAATGCTGTAAAACATATAACAATAGGACAAAGAAAAATTTGAAGATAATACGAACATACGCGCAACATTACCTCTAAAAGGCTCTTAGGCACTGGGATCTACGGACGGTAGATGTCAGTTGGGTATCTATAGACTGAACTTGACATTCCCAACTTTAAATTATATTTTATTTCTTTTGTTTTTGCGTTTATGAATCATCCTCACTCCTCCCCTCTGCCCTTTTCCTGCTTCTTGTCATTTAAAATTGAACGCCTGAAAGAGGATTTATAATAATTGTTTTCGAATCTTTACATCATAAATGCTTATTGTATTAGTTTAATATGAATTTAATAACTGTTACAAATGTTAAAGGAAATGTGACGTCATACAGTGTTTATTTTAGAAAATTTGTGAATTCAGTATGTAAAGTCAATTTTCTTACGAATGTAATTGAATTTTATTTATTAAAAAAAAACAAAAGTACTGTCTATAGATGTGAGAGTCAGACAATTTGTCAGAGAGCAGTAAAGGCAGCGGTTTAGATTATTTTCTTGCTATATTTAATGATAATATTAGACAAGTCGAAATTGTAATACTTCAATTTATTATTATTATATTTTAATATGTTTATGTAGCAGTCCTGAGATCCATAGTAGTGACTATCTATAATTTGGCTTCTGGATGATGTATGTCTTTTATTATATTTTCTAATTTAGTATATATTTTATGTCAGGCGCTAGATTTGACTGAGACGTTGATCTCTTTCTTTTATTAATGGCCTCAGATTAATAAAGACAAGTCCGTCAATAGTCCAACAAGAAATTATAAAATTTTTATGTACACATAAACCTTCATGTCAAAAACAAAAGCTATGAGTCCAACATTACATCTTCGCCCGCTGTACGTTATATATACAATATTATTTACGTCAATACAATGTCCTTACTAAAACAGTCAGTACATACATTTTACTCTAATATATATCATAATAATAAGTGATTTTCAATATTTATTGTACATACGTTCACACGAACAGTAAAACGTAATAATATAAAAGTGTACAATAGAAAAATTCAAGCCCCATTTTCAAGCCATTAACTCAACAAAATATGTTTGTTGGAAGTGTTCACTGTCTTCCTTCGCGAGGTAACTTCGTTCAGACACAGGTATTAGAGACATCTATCTTAAAACTAGGTCATAACACTGTTCCTTATACAACTACCCACCTGTAAAATAGTACGTTTCCATTGTATTTATAATTATTATGTAATTAATATTAAACGTTAATTAACTTATCATAATAAGTTTTATAAATAAACTCAAATGTTGATGGAACTTAAAAGATAGAAAAAAATAAAACAAATGAATTACTATTTTTTTATAAAACAAAAATTACAGTTAGTATAAACAATTGCATTCCATTTCAATTGAATATTTGTGTAAATTTTCATTCGCAGGAAATTCGCAATCGAAATACTTTGCTCTGGAAAATGACCTCAATTTATGTTTGATGAAAATTGGCAGCCGCTTCAACGCGAAACCAATTAATCAGACCAGTTTTGAAAGCAACATGTGCAACACGTTGTGTTCGTAATTCGAATGAAATTGAATACAAATTGTTACCTTATTGCCAATCACGAATTTTAATTCTTCATTCAGTTATCAATAATTTAATTCTAAGTATTTCTTTTTTCATTTAGACATTCCATTATTTATGCGACTTTACAAGAATGACCGATAGATGGCGCTATTTAATCCTTTATCACACATCTTACATTTCCAATAATTTTCAACCTATTTAGTAAACAATTTAATAATAATAATTTACCTATTTATAAAATATACATATATAATACATACAGCACTACTTTTCTTTTTAAAATTTCGTATTATATTGGAAACAGTTTTTTAATAGGAACAAGTCTGTACATCTTAACAAAGTACCATACCTCAAGGGGGACACTTACGACATGAATTTATACAACCTTTTAAAACTTGGGCAATTCCGGGTATGCAAACGTGATAATAGTACACTAGCTCAAGTTTGAGCGCGTTTTTGACAATTTTTATAATGACTTTTAATTTTAATATCGTTGACATAAAATTACAAAACTGGACTAACAGACTAGACCAGAGAAATATGAGACAAAGGCCCGTGATAAATAGCAAATTTACTCTGTTAGTATTTTCAATTAAATATATTATCATTAAATAGGTTTAAACCCTATTGCATACTATGGGTATTAGTATAGCGTAGTATATTAGGTTATTATTAGAGAGTTTTATGTCTATCGAACACTGGTAATGAAGGAAGCAATCTTTATCCTTGACACATATATCAAACTCCTATAAATAAATATAACATTGTTAACTCAAGCTAATAGAGTAATTATATCTTTTCACGAAAATCCTATTCTCTGTTAAATATTGTCCAATTAGAGGGTACAATATAAATGTGATACGACTAAGGAAAAAATATATTTTATTCGTTTTGATACGGCCTCTCGTTGCTACATTTTAATTGACGGTTTATTTTATATAATCATAAGTTTTTTTGGTATGGTGTAGGCATAGGTTTTTTTTTATTTTTTATTTTATTGATATCCCAGCATATGACCACATTTCGCCTGATGTTAAGCTAGAGTAGTACCGGTACATTGGTGTAGGCTTAATTTTTGAGAGATTCGAACACGGGGTCTCTCGATCGCGAGTCCGCACCCTCAACCACTAGGCCACGGTCGCTATTTTCTTATTGATTGTAAAAATATTATTTTTTATTTTGGGACTAGATGTTTGTGTTGTCTTATTAATCTGTATTCCCTGCAGGTAATAGCTATAGGTATACATAAGCTAAGTTATATTAAAAATTGTTAATTGAAACCATTTTTCTGTCGAAAAGCCTCGTAAAAAATTCGTACTCGACTTTACGACCCAAAAAGAGCAAAAACTTTCGGTGACGTTAAAAATACAGCCAGTTTTTTTTACCTTCGATATTTTTTCCTATAAACAAATTTAAAATAAAATTTCCTGCTACGTTATCGTTGCTTGCAATTTTAAAGTGTTTATTAACTTTGTACAAGTACATCATAAACAGAACTGAAATAAATACATATATACATTCTTAATATTAAATAATGATAATGAATTGCCGTGGAATCGACCCTGAGACTTCTTACACGTATTTCCTTATCTATACCAATATAATAAAGAGGAAACATTTGTTTGGTTGTATGTATTGAATAGGCTCCGAAACTACTGGACCGATTTGAAAAATTCTTTTACCGTTAGAATCCTGCATTATCTCTGATGAACATAGGCTATAGAATATTTTCAAAAACATTAAGGATCCGTATGAAAACTTCGATAATGTAACCCAAAATATGAAAAAAATCATTTTATTGCGGACGCTGTGGAAATTATTGACAATAGAGCAAAGTGATGTACAACAGTTTTATAGAGGACATCAATATGTACAAAAAAGTCTACGATACCGTATGTCTAACTATTACAGTTATGCCTCAATAACTACTTTTTCATGTTAAAGTTCATAGTGCTTTATATCTTCATTATTACGCGAACGAAGTCGCTGGCAACAGCTAGTTACAAATAAAGCCGTGATAGTATAAGCGCTCCTCCCTAATTTCATAGTCCATTAGTCTTACTTGTTAAATACTAGGTAAGGTTTTAAGCCCTTCGAGGTCAATGACCTTTTATGACAGGAGAATGGAGTTCTTGCTATTGTCATTTTCTCCTCGTGGGAAATAAAATTATTACAACTGGCATGCTTATTTATATTGAAACTAGTTTATTATGTTGTTTGTTTTGGCAAAATGAGTTAGAATTGTTTTTAATATATATTTTTTTTAAATTACAAGTATTAATAAAAATAACCCATAATTTATTATTTTTAGGTTATCTTTTGTCATCTGTCTCTGATTATTAGTACGCTAGTCTGATAATCTAAAGTACAGGATATTTTAGCGTGGGGTAATGGCATTATATGTATGTGTATATTATTTTTATAAATATTAACTCATTCACAATTTTAAATGCACACAGTTCTTAATGCATTTTGCCATTACACAGCGAAAAATAAATGATGTCTGCAACCGCGTTGACAGTGGAAAACGGAAATTTATTAAACATGCAAGCAGCATTGTGCTTAAAAGACGATATTATATAACATTTTATGACCATTATAGCGTTATATGTCATTTTATATCAATTTCATTACATTAAAAAGCGTATCCTCAATGGAAATATGAAAATGTGTTTAAAGGCTAATTAAAAGAAAGCTCGAAACCCATACAAAAACTGTCTTAATTAATGATTTTATTGTTTCGAAAATAATTTTAGATAACATTTTGTATTTAGTATAAAGACACGAATTTCAATTATGTTGTTTTAAGATTTTTAAAATAGGACAAGTATGTAACATATAAGGCTGTCTGTAGATATAGTTCTACTTACAGATAAGTTTTAATTTAACCCAGTAGTAACAGGTGGGTAAAGCGTTACTGTATTTTAGAAATTTCAAGCTATCAACGAAACAACTAATATGACATAGTTAAATTTCATTGTTCATAATGAGAGCATTACAATGTTATTCACTTCACGCATATTATTTATTTTAAAATGCCTATATTAACAAGTTGTATGTGTGTTGTGACCATAAATTATCTGCAATTTATAATTTAAAAGAATGTACTAGACTATATTGTACAGTAATACCCCGCTTTACGCGACCCTGTTATGTGCGGTTTCACTATAACTCGAAATTCAAATTTATTATTAAATTACGCGAAAAGGTGCGTTTAAACATAATGTAGTCAACAACTTCTCTATGGTCGCGGGATTTTCAGTTAACGCGATTTTTTCCGGAACGTATCCCTCGCGTAAAACGGGGCATTACTGTACTATGATCCCTGTACTAACTTATATCCACAACAAGCGAGTACTGACACGATGTGTTCACCTGTGATTGGTCAGTAATAACATTAATAACAAGATGTTAATCTACTGTATTTGCGTGGGAGTAGATAAATACCAATAATAAACTAATAGAAAAAACGAAAAAATCAATAAGCCTACATGAAGATTAAACTCATATCTTACCCTAAATTTCACACTATTTGATTTTATTGTATATTATTTTTACCTTTTGAAATAAATAATCTGGCTTTCAGTGGCAAGATAGACCCTCGTCATGAAAGATAAACATAGACAGATAAAATATGTTGATTCTTAGTAAGGTCAAGATGTAGAGAGATAGCTTTATTTTTATCTAAAAAATAGTAACATATTCGAATATTTAAATCAGGTAATCATATTAGTGTAGTTATGAGATACTAAATATGTAAAACCTAATTTTCTCATAGATATTTTAAAATAATTGGAGAAACAACTTGAATAATATCGATATATTTAATTGTAGCTCAAAACATGCCGTCGGATGAGGCAGGGCACTTGACATACCAAATAGCGTAAATCTTGTGGGCTAATATATGCGGGCGGATCATTGTTTCTGGTGTCTTCTTTTTCTTCTTTTTCTCTTTCTTTTTGCAATTGAATTCAGTCGTATTTTAGAATCGGCTTGTAAGTAGACAGACTATAATTAGAGGAAAGTACTCTGTCAACTTGGCCGCTTGTCATTTTATTTCACGTCATACTTATTATTTTTTATTTAAAACAGTATGTGTAGGTTTAAATTTTTTAATTAAAGAAAATTCCAGAATTTATAGAAAATTATTTCATTTTCTATTAAATTTTACGACATCATTAAAAATGCTATTTTTGTATTGCCTTTACATATCAAATTGTGACTTTTACTGCCTCCCTAGTAAAACGAGATCGGTCTACTACGATAGGACGCTTTTTTAGGTTACTCACAGACTATTTTTAAGTTCATGTAATTGTTAAAATGCTTGAATTTTTATTGTGCAAAAGACGTTTAGAGTTATAATTGAGAAAGTGTGTTCACACCCTTAATGTCTTTGTGTAGCCTAGTGTTTGGAATCATAAAACATTTTAAAGGTCGCGAGGGACGGTACAGCTATCCGATATATATTTTTTATGAACAGCCGGTACGCAGTAAAATGTCCTAACAAATTGTGTTTTTCAAAGCGACTGATGGTATTCCCTTTTTTAGGCATATTATGTTACGCTTTTCTTTAGGACATTATTACACTTTTTATTGTCAAATCTAAGTAAAATCAATTTTCTTTTCGTCACGCTTGGCTTTATGTTTAAAATGAGTTTTATCGTAATTCCGGAGATAGAATGTTGATATTCAATTATATTCACCATTGGATAAATATTGTACATGCGTGAGAGTGGATATAGAATTCAGAATAGAATGTGAGAATTATCAATGGAATTTATGTCTCTATAATATGTATTACATCGTTTATTAATTAATGAATGAATCGCTTTTTATTTTTATTTCGTATATCCAAGGAAATCCTGACTTTAACGTTTTATTTATTAAATCTAATGATTGTTTTACAAAAAATTTATATTCAATTTTTTTTATATATATGTCATGAGTTAATAACTTTGTTCTTTCATATTTTTAAACCATGTCAATTTTATTTAGACTATAGAATAATAAATAATTGTTAAATATGGCTCACCTGTCTTTCTCAATTGGTTGAGGGCGTAAAACTATGTATGACTGAAAGTTATACTAATAAAACTAATAAAGCGGACCTTAAAAATCGAGTCACGAATTCACGATCTAACTTACTGACACTGCAATCTATACTCAAGGGAAGTTAAGACTTTATGTAGGTGCTCTCTCTATCCCTATTTTCGATATCTTTTGTATTATACAATATTAAATATTGTCTAAGTTTTTTTTAATTATACATGGAAAAATATTAAACAAATATTTATGTAGGGACTAAATATCGGCTATAGTTAAAAAATAACAGCCAATCAGCGTTCAATATTTAAAATTCGAAATATAACGAGATTCTCCGAATAATAAACTACGCCGCATTTTTTTTGTGGCATACATCTACGCGCGCGAATTATTATTTTGTTTTTTTTATTAGTTATTATAATATATTGTAATACATTTATTTATTAGTTTTATTAAATCATTGAACAATTTTTCATATTTATTTATGGCTTCTCTCTCTCTCTCTCGATCTAGATCTCGGGTTCCATTCTCGGTTGCAACAAATATTTTATTTATAATCATGTTTCCAGGGATATGTTACACATATAAAAGCCCTTAACTATACCTACACACGTGTTATAGTAATATGACATTTACTAAGACAATCTCTACAACCATTAGCAAGCTATGAATAAATAATATTCAACTTTCAAATAAATGTTATGTCATTTAACTAACATTAAAAGCCACATCCATTAGAAATTACAAACATTTGTGCACGTAAATTTATATTAAAGTGAAATTTTGATCATAACGCGATCATATTTCACGTAAACTGTACTATTTCATAATTAATATCTTCGTAAAGACATATTATATACTAAAATATATTTAGTAGCATATTTAACAGAATATGACGCGACGAAAATCGTGGTTTAGGCTTTACAACCACTTTCAACCAGATGGTTCATCTCATGTTTCTAAAATAGTTTAAATCTTGGTTCCATTTCATTATTACATTTCAATAACAGACTATTGAAGTAAAATTGGTTAGTAAAATTTTCTAACTAAGACTTAATAATAGTTTTGTTTTATATGCAATTACAGATTGACTCTGCGGTTAGGCGGATGTTTGAAACGAGGAATACTCCTTTTGCGGTATGAAAATTTCACCCTTTTAATGTTTTGTTTACATTCTAGTTAATTAATTTATGACATTACTGTATAAGTGTTATTAATGTTATATTATAATACATATTTATTACTTTAAAAAACTTTATGCGGCTTACTGTCGCGTTAATCCGATATTTCAAAGGTGGTGTTTGCCTCAGTTATAATTACATAATAGTAAATCACATAAAACCGTTTAATTTTACTATTAATTTTATACTAAATTTATTTATTACCAAGTATAAAATTAGCACTTAAACTAAATTAATTGTTAATTTAGATCTCAAAGAAATAAATAAAAAGACGATATTTACTTATGTCTTTCCCTTTATTCACACTTTTCTTTTCACTTGTATTTTAATATTTGAATATGTTTTCATAAATTAGAACGGGTTTTTATTTATTTTTGACAATACTGACGTCACTATATTAATAAAAAAGAAGTTGTCGTTCCCAATCGTGTTACCTAATAAATCTTAGCGTGAACAACCCCAATATAATTATGTCAACTGCCTTTTAAAGACTGTTTTTAAACAACGCGAACACACAGCTTTAAAAACTCCGCCTTTGTGAACGTAAAAAGCCTTTCAGAATTGTTTTCGTTTGAAAAAGTATCGGGAAACCCCTTTTAGTTGCATAAACGACGCGAGCTAAACTTTGTTTTTAAATTTTAGGTTATCATATCATATTGACCCCTTTCGTGTAGAGAGTACTCCGAAATACATGTGCTATAAAAATTGAAATATCATGAAAATATCTGCCGGACTCAGGAATAATAACAAATATGGTTTTTGATGGCCCCACACTAATCAATGTCTGTCACGTGGGACCCATCACTTACTATTACAAACTTTTAATTACTAACATTACATACATATTAAAATTACATTTTTTTAACATAAAACAAAACAATACAATAAACCAAGATAAAATACAGCATATCTAGGGAACAAGAGAACGCTTGCGGTTGATTCCTAAAACGCATACTTAGGTCAGCATTGGGAAACACATTTGGGATGCTCGTTAGACTGGGACAGGGAATTACGACTGGGAATTGTGCGAGCACGTTTCCCAGTTGTTAAAATGTGCTACTAAATATATGTACCTACATTGTTTGCGGACACTGCTCACGTGCAACTATATAGACACAAACTAATTAATATATATAAAGTTTTGTATAAAAATTTTGAAACGAATCAACTCACCAGGTTACTCTATTATTTTGTCATAAAAAAATGTTTGTATATTTTTTACGATATTTGTTTATATCATAACGCAGTGATGCTCGACCTTTTTTTATTTTTTGGTGACACACAAAAAAAGACAAGTTTAAAATTTTTTAAATCATATTATTTAAAAACATTATTATATTTCAAAAATTTGGCGGCACACTTTTAGAAACTCGTGGCACACAAAATTGTCGCGGCGCAGTGGTTGTGTCATAGCGTGTCAGATATTTAAAAAAAAAAACAATTGTTCCTAGTTTTTATTTATAAATTTTTGGTTATAATAGTTTTGATTATAAACTCTAGAAATCTCTCTGGAAAATATTTTTTGTGTTGCAATATAAACAAAATCAAAAAGATCTAACAACAAGACATTAATTTCATTTATAATATTCGGATAATCTCAAAATAATTAAAAGTTATTAGCTTATATAAATATTCATAAAAACGGCATCAAATTGAAGTAATGCGTTTTGTTAACAATAGAGTCAAGACACGTGAAATTTGAATTAAAGTTTAAAATTAAGGGACTTGTCGAAATTTCTAAATTCGAGTAGGCCTTTACCACAACATCGAAATAAACTTGTAACGTTTGCAAAAGGGTTTTCTTGCTAATAACTCAATTAAGGTAAGGATCTTGTATTAGCGAACTTTCAAAGTAGGTTAATTCAACGACACATGTTGTATGTAGTACCTATCCACATATTCATGTTTTTTTCTATGCTATTTTGGCTATGAACAAAAATAACTACTACAAGCATCACAGTTTTATTTTAAAAGAACCTAATAGGACAAATAAATATAAACAAATTTAAGCTTGAGAATTATTCATTTCCTGCCTCTATTAATTTGTTATTATATAAAATAAATTTTATTAAGTTTCATTTAAAAATATTTTGCTAGCGGAGCCCACTAATACGTTCGACTGAATCACTCGTAATTTATACATATATAATTTTATTTAAATAAAAAATATATGCTTGTTTGTACATGCATGTGTTGTGCCATATTCAAATGCAATCCCTATCCCTACTAATATTATAAATGTGAATGTGAGTTTGTTTGTTATGTTTTCAAGCAACAACTACTTAACCGATCATCATGAAACTTTGTACACATATTTTTGGAGGTACTAGAAGTCACATAATTACTTTTTATTTAAAAAATAATTTATATTTACGATAGTTTCCAACTGACTATAGTTTTAGCTGTTAGGAATCATATTGATTTATTTCTATTGAAATGTTCTCTGATACTTATTTAATGACTTAAATGCGGGTAAAAGCTAATAAGTAATTAAATAAAGTTATATGACAATTATAAATAGCGTTAATAATTTCCACAATATAAACTAATGTTTTATTAACAGTGTAATGTCTAATAAAGCGTGAAAAATTAATGAGATATGCTGAAGCGTTGGTGTTGTTTATTACATACAAGTGCAACGACCTGATGGTGTATTTACACTTAACAGTCGAATGTGAATTCTTATTTACAAATAAATAAATAACAAGTATGATATTATATTTTTTTATCAATTTTATTCATCAAGTTTTTTTCGCTTTGATTATTTCAACTCGACGTTTTTCTTAGCCACATATTTTTTAAAATATATTCCACTGTATCTATTGTACATTATGTTTGTATTATAGAAAACATGCGACTTGATTTTCGTTTACATTCAATTTCGAGCTAAATATAAATAAAGAATATGTTTTTTTACCGATTAATTAATAAAAGCAATTATGTATATTGTTATGAATAAAGTTGATTCATGATTTCGTATAACAATGTCTTTTTATTTGATTCCTGCACGAACTTCGATTTGTCAGTGTTCTTTGACATTTGTCACGAAATTTTCCAATTGCATCTATCATTAGAGAGCCAACTATAAAAAACAATTGCAAATGGGGATAAAACAACATTGGGTGTAGACGCACCTCTATAGAATTCCCCACAGATAACATCGAGCACGTACAAAACCAATATCCACGTTTAATTAACAGAACTGTGAATTGGACAATGTTCGCGAATAATTTTATAAATTCAACTATTTAATATAATTAAGTTCCTTTTCATTTTGCTCTTTATAATAATAATAAAACGCTTAAAATTGCGTTATTATTAATGAATATATAAAGCAGTATCATTTTCTATCATTACAATAATATCAGCCAAATTCTATGCATTTAAAGAACCTTATTCGAAGAAAAAACTTCGCAGTAATCCAAAAGATATCGTCCTCATACTTTGTCAATTCACTTAAGTGTTTCCCAATCCTCTTATATGTATTATTATCCAATAGATTATTGTTATTTATTATTATTAAGAACATTCGAAGTGTTAGAAAAGTAGTGACGTCAGCGATCTTTTTCACATACAAAACAAATGAATATTTCAATATAGTCTAAATTTAAAAATACCTAATAAATTATTCGTAGCAATTGAGCGTTTTTAATAAGGGTACAATAGCAATACCTGCAAATCAGTAAGTGAATGCAACGGAATACGAAACAAATGAACCCGTTCTGACTTTTAACTTTTGAGCTTCACTCGACCCAAATAACTTGTTAACAATATCTAAGCATTTATTATAAGTTAATTATTATTGCAAAATATCTGTATATCTTATTTCTTTATATTATTGTATGTACCTCCAAATATTTAATAAATAAAATAAAATAATTTAAATATGAATTTTCAAATATTAAAAAATATATAGGTAAGTATATTTGATTAGGTGCTACCTGTTCCTTATAGCGCCTGAAATAATATAATATAATATTAATATTATCTTTTTTATTGAAATAGCTTCAATGGTAGTCAATACAAAAATGAAGAAGTTACACAAACAAACTATGCGCAATAACAACTTTAAATCTCTCTACAGTAAAACTGCGATTGATTAACCATTTCAATAGGAGTTGGCGATATGTATGTATTATAAATATTTATAATTAATTAATTTAAATTAAAGTATTATTTTTGTACATTGAAAAGTTTATTATAATATGCACTTACCTTTTAGCTAATGTAGGCACGAGTACAATAATAACAAGACTATGTAGAAGCGAGGTTAAAGAGCTGAAATCGGGTCGTGTCGATCCATAATGTTATGGTTGAGTGAACACGCAACATGCAAACACATTACCCATCGTACTCACACGTCGATGGCTTTGTCCGTTTATTAGGCTCCGATCACAGTGGACATTTCTTATATTTAATTAGGCACATATTATAACTAATTTAAGACGTAATTTTGATTATGATAAAGTCGATCAACACTTCCAAAAAAATAAATACGATGATAAACCACAAAAAGTCTTTTGCACAAAAAAGCTACAAACATTACAATTAAATATATAATTAAATTGTTCTGGGAATGTAATGAAAATTAATTAAATTCACGAGTAAGTCCTGTCAATCTGGGTGGGTTACATTCATCTCCTAAAGCCGGCATAGTGGAGGCGATTCTTGCAATACATACATTTATACGCAGTTTAGTTCTCAACGCGGGGCTACTTCAAAAAATAACTACGTAATAAAGATCGAACGTATTATATTAATTAATTAATTAAATAATATGGAACAATAGTGATTATAATTTCAATTTTTTTTGGTATAAATGCATTCAAGGAAAGATGGGAATTAGTAATCGTCTAAACTATAATGTGAACACGGTGTAATAGACATAGATAATCGCACAAGTTGAACACACACCTTTCAACTTATTTCCTGTAAAAGCTGGGAAAATATTGAGAGCGTTAACGTGTATTTTATAAATTTCCCTTTTCCATAGAAGTTAGTTATATATCTAGGTTACGCCTTCATTCTCAATTGTTAGAGAAACTTCGAGCTTAATGTTTATGAACAAAACTATTCTCAATAGTCATACTTTGAAATTAGAACAAAATAAACGATTATTACTAACTATAAATACTTTTGACTATATTTATAAGAAAGTCCACTCAACTTCGAGTTACGTCCACATGTTATTTGTTTCATTCGACGTATTATCACGGTTATTTAATTTTGAATCTTCCCACAGCAGCGGATATAAATTATCAAACTCAATAGTTCCCAAACTATGGGTCGCGACCCCCTGAAGCGAATATTGAGTGGGACCCAAAATATATAATAATATGTATGGTAACGCTTGAATTTATTTTATTTTAAGTATGTCTATGTAAATATACATTTACGCCCCCATTTTTCTCCCAAGTTGGAAATTTTTGTTAGATGGGTCGGAGCCTAGTCAACTTTGGGAACCACTGTCTTAGATTATTCGCGAACATTTAGCTAGTTTAAAGGATTTATCCGGCTTACTAATGCATTTAATTTGATGACGTTTTGAACGCTTAATAGTGTCAGAGTTGCTACTATGGCAGCAAATAGTCGAATTCAAATAATTAATATTAATACAAGCCTTTTGAATTTGTCGAAACATCAGTCTCGCTATATAAATACACATCTACGTGGAACAAAAATGTTTTAATCTGCATTGACACAGTTTCAGTATTTACGTATGCTAACGAAAACCAATTTAGTAGAATAATAGAGGTTTAAAAATATTTAAAAAAAAAAGGCTATTAAACATTTTATACCGAGAAAAATATCTTATTGTTTAAATTTATTCAAAAATAAATGTTCTAGAAAATTCTCGGTGGCTTCACTGAAAAAAAAAGGAATTATCAAGAAGAAAAGGGGTCTCGTTAACTCTAATTGTTCGTTTTGAATATTCATGTAGATTAATTTGTTTTTACTTTACACGAGATAATTACATTTTTTTCTGTCTCAAAAAAGTTAAGTATTTAATTAGTATTCAACAAATATAATTTAAGTTTTGATATTGAAAGAACAAGCGTTAATTGACTATTGACCTTGTTTGCAGTTGTTTTGTTTTGTGTTTTTATTTTCACAATTACGATGAAAGGTCTGAATATTTAAAACTATAATAATTATTATAATTCGCATAAATTGTTTATATATTACTGAATAATCTAAGATATCTTAAACAACTTTATATCTTAATATTTATTTCATGCGTTAACATATCCTTGTCTTTGCAGCAATTGGTTGGAAACCACTTCAATTGGATTTACAAACGAACAGTTGACTTACATGACATGCCTTTGGACGGTTTCTGTCATTAATATCCCTTTAAATACCAATAATAACAAATATACCCCTACTTCCCTACTAATATTATAAATGTGAATGTGAATTTGTTTGTTACGTTTTCACGCAACAACTACTTAACCGATTATCATGAAACTTAGTACACATATTTTTGGAGGTACAAGAAGTAACATAGGACACTTTTTATTAAAAATAAATAGATTATTTTTTACTATAGTTTTCAGTTGTTAGAATTCAAAATTATTTATTTTTGTTACATTGAAGTATATTTTAACATTTGTTGTTGTAATTCAATAAAGCATATTTTAAGTTTGCATGTAGTAATTTTTAAAAATTGATATACCTAGCCAAACAAGAAAATATAGTTATCATATTGATTCATTTCTATTGAAATGATCTCTGATACTTATTTAATGACTTAAATATTAATAAGTGCTATAATTATAGCTGAAATGCCCTACGAGTTAACTATATTTTCAGACAAATCAAACACTCGTAATCTTCACCCCCTTTTCCTCATAGTGCCGTGGTCGGAAGTCATTATCCGTTGTACCGGGAGATCGTCTATTCGATACAATAATTCTCATACACGGAACACGCCGCGTTATAAAACACCAATATTGCTATACAAATTTACTTGCAGCTTTGTCTTTTATTTCTACGTGTTAAATCAGCTTTTAGCTTGAAATATAAAGTATAATTTTAAGCGTGGTACTCATAGTTCCGGCAGTGCATATTGGAAATATTTTAAAATCATTTCTGAATGTATTTCGATATTTAGCTTTTTATGTTCCAGAATACCTTTCAGTTCTTAGTTTTATGATTTTAGCTTACTTATTATTATTATTAAAAACATTTTTAATTTGTATTATATTCTGATAAAGTAAATAATCTTATAATTTCAGTATATTTTGTGCATGAAAAAGTAGTTTAGCACACTAAAAACAATTCATAATCGTAGCTAAATATAAATTAAGTTTCAGTCAAAAAATTAGAGGTTAGTAATTAAAGTTTATTTATAGCGCGTTAATTTAATTTTAATAAACAAAAAAATAATAATAAATAAATAAATGTCTTCAATCCCAAAGGCTTTTACTTCTTTAAAAAATATTGTTAAATACAATACAAATTGATGAACATTACATTACACTATAAAAAAATATTGTGTTAGAAAATAGAGATCCAAAGCATACGTGTGAATGACCAAAGAAACATGCAATTGCTTTGTGCAAAATACACATAGAATTATATATGTAGGTATAAAGAGATATTCGAGTACAATAGCATTGAAATTAATATGCAACACATTTCTCAGCTGCAAAACAGAATTCAATTAAATCTGGACGACGCCCCTGAATGATTATACAATGTTGTATTATTTCTTTTCTCGATAAAGAGGGTACACTTTTGTAACTCGCATTATGTATACAGTGTGGGCGGTTTTTAAATGATGTCAGCTTTAATGAAATTTTTCAATTCCATTTCCAAATTATTTTTAAAAAATGGTTATTTTCTTCATTCGTGTTAAATTAAGGTTATACTAAATTGATATTTTACATATTTTGAATATTGGGAATTAGATTTGATGTGTTATTTTCGAAATTAGCACCGGTTCAATTCCCAACTCAGATAGAAGGCTTTTATTAACTTCAACATAATTTCAACATTTCAGATTTTCTTTCAATAATCTATTGAAAAAATCCCTCTGTATAACATTTGACTTACCATAATAAACAGGCTACCTAACGCAAAAAGAAATAACGAAAAGAGACTCGTAATATATTAGATTAGACCCCTTAAACATGCAACCCCCTTGTTTTTATATATTAGTCCTATAGAAACAAATAAAAACGAGTAAATTAGCGTGAAAGTGAGTTTTAAATAAATACATTTAATAAAGTGAGTTACAAGAGTGCACATTCAAAAGTCGTGTTTCTTTTGTAACACACCGAGATTAGAGCTGGAGAACAAGATTAACGTCTCTATCTTCACGTTTCCAATTTCTGAAAATGCTTTATTCCTTTAGACTTTGATAAAGGTGATCTTCGAATACCATTAAGATTGAAATATACTTGTACTCTATATGTATATAAGAAAATTCAGATGTCTAATGAATACAGAAATAAACGGAAAATGAACAAAATATGACACATGTAAGGTGATAGCCAAACTGTATAGTTGCTTTCTTGAAGTCGCTAGTAAAGTCATCATAGTTTACCTTATAGTACCTTTATCTTAATTTGACATAGGTTAGTTCTTTCGAGAATTCTCCATTATAAAGAGTAAGTAGTACCTTAGTTGTTGCAAGAAGAAGCCTCTTTAAAAGATTGAGAAGGCCAAGATTATAGAAATTTCGCTGTACAAATTTGACAAATCTAATGTTTAGTGTTTAACGATGCTTTTGATATGTGCTCAGTGCCTGAGTTTGGTATCGTAATATAATTTCCCTTTATGAACTAATTAATAAAATGGTGAAAATTGATCTATCTAATCTATGAAATTTAAGCTTCATTAGTTTATTGGTATCTTTATTAAACTCCGCTCCGAAGTTGATTGATGATGGCCGTTTCGTAAAACTCTCGATGCTAATTCATCGAAAAACTTCCATTGCTGACATTGAAAAAAGGGAACGTATAAATTATATTAATTTATTTTGTTTTCGCGGAAAATTGTGACAAGAAAATGAATAATTTTACTTGTAATTATTAATTATAATGATAATTAATTAGAACTGATCTATGGCTGACGTAAAAGTCATGCTAAGCTGCAAAAAGTATTTTACTTTAGTTTGGCTATTGGTTAAAAATATGAACTATTATTAACTTAAACTAAGTTAGTATGTTAATAAAACAAGCAGAAAATATTTATTATAACAAGAAAAAACAATTAACATTAAAAATCAGAGTATCACATACGCCTTTCTTATTATATTCTTTTTTCAGTTTTCAGATTAATACACGACAAAGTTTTAGGTATATAATTTATAAAAATTGTGATGATATATTAATAAACCTATTGCTTTTACAAAGTTATTAAAAAAAGTAGAATAAAATTTTGCAAATTCTTAATTGAATTAATTTGAATAAACAAAAGTTAATTGGAACGAAGGAAGTGAAAATTCGAAAGGAGATAAAGACTTTTCGTCAAGATATCATTTCCTGTTACAAAATTCACAAGTTATAACTCTAATTAAAAAAGTTAAAGAAGATCTTTTATGCAAGTTTAGGCGGTGGCGATTTTTATTACTTCAGTACTTAATTAAAACTTACAAAGTTAAATAGAAAACAAATGAATAAACCATTGAAATATCTATGAAGATATAAAATAAATGTTGAAAGATTATTAATAGCTTAGAACGGAGACAACTGTTGCCACTAGAAGATTTGCATCGTTTCAGTTGACATGAGAGTTCTGATTCGTGAAACGTGACGTTACGGGTTACACCTAAAAGTTACTCCTGGACTACTAATCATCAACCCACTCTATAAATAGACGTTAAAAAGAGATTTAATATCTGTTATTTGCTAATATAATTAAAAATTGAAGTTTAATGAAATAATAAAATTTCAAAGAATTGCTTAGATAATTAATTGAATTGTATTTTACAGAAAACCTATATTAAATGTACTAGTGAAGTGTTTGTTTTTTTTATTCAAGATAGAGTGCGACCCGAAAGCGGTGACAACCGTTACCACAAAGCGCCATCTGTGTACAACAGTCACCTCCACCATGCCGACCTGAGGAAACGAATGTGCCCCTTCCTAATTGACAGGGACACTCCTCTCATTATAACCTTTGAGTTTGAATAATTTTTCAAAAAAAAAAAAATTATACGATTTATATCTACTTATTATCTAATTATTTTTAAGATATTATAATCATAGGCATTTGGCGTTGTATACTGATTTTAAACTGTTTTGTTTTTGTACATGACATTTTAAATACGTTTATTCAATGATTAGTTCCAAAATTAATTTTGAAATAAGACTCAAGATTTTATCGAATTAACCTCTTGAAATTCAATTTGAATTTTATTGTGTACAAAGTTACATCAAAATGTAATAATTAATGAGTTTAACATTTAACATTAATTCTAGATATTTAAACAAGTTTGAATCATTTAAAACGGACGCTATTTAATTATGTCTTCTTGATAAATTCTAAATTATTTTTCTCTTTAAAATTGTTATTTTTTATATCTTACTTTCTATCAATGTACGGTTATTTTTATTTTGTATAAAAATGCCAGCCTATACGTTTTTGTTTACATCACTTAAGACTTTTTAATGTTAAGAAAAATAAAAACAAACAAGTTTCAATTTAGATATATTCTAATGTCAAGCGAATTATTAATTAGGTATAATTGTATAAGGTAAACGTTTTTTTAGGAGCAAATCAACACGAACCTTACGGTAACGCACAGAACTAACAAATATGTTGGCATTTAGCAAATAGTGGCGTATGCAATGTTAAAATTCATTAGGCTTCCCCTAACACACGATAAAGAACTTACATTTTCATGCGCAAAACTACATGAAAAATTGTGAAATCCACTTATGTCATGCATTTAAGGTGACACCTAAACAAAAATGTAATTTACTTTCCATTAGAATAAACATTTTCTTCTTTGCAAATTATCTTTCTTATAGTTCTTTTTTTCTAATTTAAGTTATTGCGATAGAATCGCTTGTCTTTACCCCGTGACGTCATTCCGTTCTATAGATACTAAAGACCTACTTTTAATAAATATTTATAACTTATACAAATACAATGCATAATATCCCTACTAATATTATAAATGTGAATGTGAGTTTGTTTGTTACGTTTTCACGCAACAACTACTTAACCGATCATCATGAAACTTTGTACACATATTTTTGGAGGTACTAGAAGTAACATAGGATACTTTTTATTTAAAAAAATAATAATTTATTTTATACTATAGTTTCCAATTGACTATAGTAAAATATTGAGTATAGTTCTATTGAAATGATATCTGATACTTATTTAATGACTTAAATGCGAGCGAAGTCGCGGGTAAAAGCTAGTAATAAATATTATAAATATATGTCTTGTCTGAGAATCGAATCCGGATTATCTAGCTACTGAACCACGGATTCCGTTAATAAATAAAGAAGAAAAAAATACTGGTAAATATTAACAAAAACTTGATTATTAATTTCATGCCACAAGTACTAATCTATACAGTTGTTATGATATTAAATGTCTAGATCGGTATTATTACTAAAACAATTTTCACACTAACTCTTTCATACAATTCGTCAATTAGTAAACAGATCTAGGTTTCGTGTTAGGACATTAAATAAACAATTGCAACTGATATAAAATTCCACAAATGACTGGTTCGTCGCAACCACTTAGGAGTACAAAATGCTCTCTCACGCTTCATTTAGACAGAGGAGGGACAAATTGAATAGCTCATAAAAAACTACATAGTCTTAAGTTGCCTTTTGTAACGCGCGACTATTTTTGCTGAAATCTTGTATTGCGTTCGTTTCAGAATACTTCTCGTGTTTTTGAGATATATCAAGACGAGATCATTTTTTTAAATAAAATATCAATTAATAGATATTTATTAGGCAACTTCGTAACAGACTAAGAAAAGGCCTCGAATTTGCTAAAATTATTAACACAATATTTTTGTTGCTCACTGTACATGTCGCATGTTTCCGAAGTCTACCTTCATAGTACAATTTATAACACTTGTTATGACCTCAAGATATCGTCTAATATATAGCCCCATAATAGTTTTATGTATTCTTGTCCAATTTTATTAGTAAGCCAATACAAATGATATTGATTATTAATTTTATTAGTATTGTATCTTTTGTATGAGTTCTTTGACGGTCATAGTTTTACTATTATTCTGGTTTTAATAAGCTAATAAATGTATTTTTATGTTGATTATAATAGGAACTATTTTTATTTCGCAAAGCTCGACTAATTAAAGTTTTTGGTCAAGCAACGAGGTGGGGGCGATTGCAAAACATATTTTCTGCCACGACAGTTAACCAAAAACCCCCTCTCGGGTCTCAATACGACTCTCGTGTATTTTGCTTATACTTTAACAGAAAACACCAAAACGCATTATTCATATTCTTAAGAACGTATTACGACGTTAATATTTTATATAATTTATTATATTATATTTTTATTTCATTAATTAGGTACAAGCTTTTACCCGCGGCTTCGCTCACATTTAAAGCATTAAATGAGTATCAGAGATCATTTCAAAAAGAAATATAGAAAAATTGTAGAAAAAGTATATTTTTAAAATAAAAAGTATCCTATGTTACTTCTAGTACCTCCAAAAATATGTGTACAAAGTTTCATGATGATCAGTTAAGTAGTTATTGCTTGAAAACGTAACAAACAAACTCACTAACATTTATAATATTAGTAGAGATATAATTAGGTGAATGTTGTACACACTTCTCATGTTTTGAAATATTATTTAAAAGCGCAGTATGCTTTATATAAAATATCGTTGATCGAATTTCTTTTATTTCAAACATTCTAGAGGCATCGCTATCGACAGCACACAGTTGCCGTATTGCAAAAATGTTGCATGTTGCAAGTACTTACTCTAGAAATGGCTTTGCTGTATGAACAGATACAATGTACATATTCAGGAAACATAAACATTTCACTCGTGAATTTTGTAAACGCTTTGTTGTTTAAAATTGAAGTGAAAAAAAAACCAAATGAATATGAATAAATAAAACGATTAACTACTTCAAAAAAAAAACTAGTAAAAATAACATCAAGTGATAAATTCAGCTCCAATCGCATTTTGGTTGTGAATGCATGTGTCATATACAATAGCTACAAAATAATTAATAAGCTGCATACAGATTTTTAAGTTGGTTGAGTTAGTTTGTCCAAATTATTAATAACCTCATAAACATATAAATAGTTAAATTAAAAAAAAAAAACAATTGACTGCATTAATTCAAATATAATGTATATTTGCAATGAAATATTTCCGAGTATTTTTATAATAAAATAACATTTAAAAGGCAAACACGACCCGCATACAGTATCTGTCCGTGTGCATGAACGCTAACGTCAAATGTTACTTGTTTTATTTAAAATTTCCACGTTAAATAATTAAACATGCCTTTAGAAAAATGAAAAAGTGCCGGGATTAGCTACGGCACGGATAAAATTCCACGGCTCAACTTCGCGGATTCATTTGTGTATCTGCTGAAACTTTCCCTTTGTTACCAACTTTTTTTCTTCGCCCCTTATTTATTACAAGTTTGTTTTAGTATAATTTCGTTAGAGTGTGTTTTGTTTTCAGATTTAATTTTATACCACAATTTTTTCTTGTTTACTAATAAAACAAGTTAATAATTGTACCACAACTTTTAAACTGACGGCCTCTGACGCAGTGCCTAGTCCAGTCTGTAATGCAAAGACTCCGGGTGTCATTTTCAGGTGAAGCAAATATTTATTTATTTATTATGACATTATTATATTAAAGAAAGTATATATTTAATTGGTTCTTGGTGACTTATGTTTGGTGTCATGGCTTTGTCTGTGTGTCTGAAATTATTATTTTTTAAATGTAAAAAAAATAATTCATATCAGCATAGTGTTATTATTTCTTATTATTTACAAATAATACAAACATAAAAATTAATGAAACACTGAATATAAAATTATAAAAATGTTGCTCTTCAAGAGAATATCATTGTAACATTTCTATTTCGTTACCAATAAAATTCTCGGGTGTGTCGTTACCACACGTGGCAATACAACAACTGTACACAATACCAGTCGCACAATAAGCTTTTCGATAGAAATATCAACTTTTAAAGTAATTCTTTTGTTTCTAATAGGATTAGTCTTAGTTACGGAAAGTCTAATTATTTTTTATTATATAAATTGTACTGAATAACTTATCAACTCGCTTTGTTTGATTGGGCGTTTATATTGGAAGGTAGTTCAATAATATCAGTTTTGTATCGAACTTTGATCTTTTCATTTCGTTTCTACACAACAGCTCATATGACATAGTTATATATAAAAAATTAAACAGTATTTCAATTTATTTGTAACTAACTCGGAAATAAAAAATCTACTGTGCCAGTGACATTTTAAATTGTAGTTTAAAAGTCAACAAAACCATCTTTAGACTTTAGAGGTCTGGTTGTTTCCTTTTCTTTTTTAAGCTTAATCTGAATAGTTTTCTTCAAATACATTATAACCTAGCATTTAGTAATTAAAAAATATATTAGTACATTTAAACCTAGATATAATTTGCACTAATTGTCCTATTGTAAATTAACAATAGCTTACTGGATCAGAGTTTATTATTAAGTTGCTTACTCATCTGAAACCACTTACGGAACCAATTTAGGCGGGAGTAGGAGCGTTTGTGGGAAAACTCATTAACAACCTTTTCTAGGTACACAAACGGACAACACAATGACTTTACCAAAAATAAATAACCATACATAAATTAAAGCTATAGAAAAGTTTTTTCTATGTACTATATTAGGGTCATGTAGCTGCTATTAGGGGTTAAATTGCTGTCTATGAGAGCTAAAGAAGATCTGCGGGTAGCAGTGATGTCCACTTACCGCTTAAGCCGCTTTTCCTCTTAAAACTGCGCTTAAAGGGCTGTTGAAAAGATAAGATTTATTCTATGGCTTAATGCGAATATTACTTCATAAAAACGAAGAAAACTTCATGTACAGAGGTTTCTAATTCAATTCCAATCGATATTCGGGTCTGGATGTTATATATTTGTGTTATCTTTTATTAGTTGGTATTGTTTGTAATTAGTTTTAACAGGTTATGTGTTATTTGGTAAGAGTCAACTAATTTAAAAAATAACATAACAATAACATGCGGCTTAATTGTCGATATGTTGAAAACGTCTGTTTAAAAATTTTCAAAATAAACGTGATAATAAGCAGCATAAAGTCTTCGTAACAATAATATTGAAGTTATTATATCTGAATATTCTTTCGTAATTAAATAATATACCTACAAAATAATATCGTTTTACTTTAAACAATACATTTCAATAAATTGAAATGTTAAATAAATAATGAACCGTTGACGCGAACAGAATACGCTTCAAAAATCAATCAATTTATAATATACTCACACAATAGTTATAGTGATAATAGTTTGAGTACTTCTGTTTGTTTAAGCTCAGATAATATTTGTGAAAATGGCAGGCCGATTACTCTTGGAAACAATGCGAACGCAATTCGAAATCGTTTTGATTTGATGTAGATACGCGTACATTTTAATGTGTGAAACTGGCATATGCAGATATGAGAACGCTTATTTAATTTATTAGATGAAATACGTATTATATGAGGCACAGGGATTAATTTATTCATTATCCTTCAGATATATATATAACTAGGTAGGCCTTATCTGTTCAATGTTATTATGAAACGACTACCTTAGATTACTGTATATATTATTGACTTTAAATCAACTAAACGTGCACACAAACTTGGTCAAAAGTTATTAAAGAGTGACTCATCAAACTTGAATCGACGCCCGTCACGAACTTGTCATCTACAGTAAATATTTGATGTACATTTCTCCACGCTTTTACATTTAACTTTGAATTCATATGAAATCAGTTGCGCCTCGAATATACAACCTTGAAATTGTTTTTAGTATTCCATTTTTCCATCGACAGTTTAAATAAAATATTGTTTAGTTTACATGGTACATTGCTGCAACTAAAAATAATATGTTGAAACGCGCAAATCTGGGTATTAAGAAATTTTCGAACGTCATTGTAATAGTATGCGCGTGTTTGTAACATGCGTGTATTTTGCTGTTAATTCGTTGACATGCATCCATTTCATAGTTACATACATTACAAATGTACGCTTACATCACACATTACACATCCATATATTGTTATGACTTTACATGAACTTTATATGTTTTTTATTCTTGTCCTTATACACGTACCTATAATATCAGCAGAATACCCTACTTTTGAATCAGGGTATTTTTTATTATTAATTATTCTTCCCTTTGATTGGTTCTAGATACATACATACTACATGTTTCATTACCATAATGATTCCCTCTTAGAACATAATGATTATAAGTTAGACTATCTGGTGGTAAATGAATGTTTCGTCTACCTCGACATAGGTTTGGCAGTTAATTTTCCATTACATTAAATCCTGATAGTCCACCTTCGAATTAATGCGGGCATTCATTGAGATTAACATACCACATTACAATATATATTTTATAGATACATACATACTACATACATGTTATTGTACTCATATTCCAATTGGTAAGTTAATCGAATCGATTAATATCTAATTCAATTAAAACAAGTCACCGCACTAGAGACGTCATGTAATACTCGATCACGATGACACTATACAACATTGCTCTATTCATATATTGACATGAGGGTTTACGTGTGAATTAAAATTTTATAAAATCTTATTGGACTGTTGCTCGAATACTCGACACTGACAGAATTGTCTTTAATAGAAGCCATTAATCAAAGAAGAAGTATTGTAACCTATTTATTAAAAAGTCTAAACTAATTAATAATTTAAATAGTTAATTATATAACCACAGATGAGTTCGATTTATTAAACGCATGCCGCATAATGACGTATGTAGTTTATGAAACTGACAGATGTATGCATGTCTGTATACTTTTTCCTGCTATTAACTTACATATATTATTTCAAGACTGACGCGAACGTGTTTTAACTAAATAACTTTTACAGTAAGGTAAATATGAACTTTACTCAATAGCATGAATCGTTAAAATATCTACAAATGGAACGGTTTTTGACAGTTAACTGTAATTGTCAAGTAAAATCCTTATTGTATTGTATAATATTATAATTATTGCCCCTTCTAATTGTTAAGATTAAAAGTTAACAAAAACCATCTTCCATTTTTAAATAGTTTGATAATTATGAAATAAAAGTGACAGAAGCCGCGATTATTATAAAAGGCACGGTTTTTCTAAAATACCTAATTTTCTTCGTAAGATGCTACAACATCAGGGATTTGAACTTATTGTAATAACCGTAGGTCAACGCGAGACCCTATTACCGTTACGAGCGGGCAAAATGTTGGCTAAACGTGATATAAGCCACACTGCTTTCTAGAATACTAAACGCGTTCACACGTATCTTTAGTTTTATCGATGCATATAAAAATGAATTAGACCCAGAAGAGTATCGAAAATCTGTACTAAGCTTTATCTATATTATACAATACAAAAACGAATTATTGTGGTAATAATACCACTTGTAAGTGTAACACCCTAAATCAGAATTAGAAATAACCGGGTATAATGTAAAGAGCGCAAGTTTCCTTAAGCAGGCATAGTAGAAGCAACTACTTCATATGGACTTTCCTGTAATAGTACCTAATAACCGCTAGGTGTATTTAATTCCCAAATATCTTAAATAAAAATCCCTAAATATTGTTCTCTGGAAATGGAAAATTAATTCTATTGAAAGTGTAATTTTGTTTTCGAGTTTCCAGGATTCACGGTTCAGCGATTTGAGAGAACATTTCATTAATTAAATTCTTCTTTGGTCATAGTAGGTAGATTTAGAGTTTAGACGCATCTAATGACAGGCATCAAGTAATTAGATATTTGATAATGTGAACAATTAAAAACAAATAAAAATCATTTACTCATTTTATTAATTTATTCCTTTTTCATAAATTAAACCAAACATCAGCAATCAACCCAGTTATCCTTGCAGCCCAACCTATTATCCATGAGTGGTCATTTTGTAACATCACAAAAGAGCTAGTCCAAAATAGCTGTCGGAACACTCCGGATGTGTCACTGATAAATGGCTCGACAAACTAAACTGGAAGACAATAGGGATTCCGCTATATCTATAGCTGCTTCTGTAGGAAGACTATGATGGAACTTAATGTTGAGAAGATTGGTATCTCAGATATCTGTATAATATAATAGAGGTCTATAATAGACTATTTAATTACTTCATTAGAGATGAAGTGGAATTTTAGGACAAAATTTATAACGGTTTCTAATTCCAATGTATTTCTTTATTTGAAAATAAAAACTATTATAAGAAAAAAATCCAGCTATCAAATCCGATCAAAATATTTATTTTAAAAATAACGTAAAAGCATTTTTTAAAACAACTCCACAAACATCAAACCTATCCATTTTCCATTGACGATATTTTGCGGGAATAGCAAAACTTTGTTATGCTTTTCTACATTGTATCGATATTATTGAGCTATATACCCCAATGCATTCAACAAAGAATAAGAATAGCTTTTAACAAGTATGGTATATTGAAAATCCTTGACGGACAACTCGTAACTTCCGTTGACAGAAGACGCATTGCAATAGACTTTCTTTCTTTATAAACCCACGAAAATGTGGATAAGGAAAACCCTACAACAAAGATTAATTACATTATATATATTAAAATAGAATGACATATATGTATATATCTATTATGTTACTATACAATATATAATATAATATAATAAAAAAGTTGATATGTAGAAATAAAAATACACTCAATATAAGTAAAGCAATATTAAACTGGCTATAAATTTTGATTTATTTTGAATTAAGAACAGCCAAACTTTTGTTAATAATTCGTTTAAATAACTTCTCGTTCGTCTTTTTTTTTAGGTATTTACACTGTTTTGTTTTACGACGTTTTCTCTATAAATATATTTTATTTTAGAACTAATGAATTTTGAAAAAGTAATTGGTTTTCATTAATTTCCTAAACCGAAAGATATTAATGTTCTTCGTGACAAGTAGGTACCTAATATTTCAATGTAATTGCTTACGAAAAGTTGTTAAACATTTGTTAAGTTTCTTAGTTATTTCTAGTTGCCTATCTAAGTTCAATCATTTGTCAATGACAAAATAGTCCTTCCATAAGGTTAGGGTTAATTTGTCTAAGTGAGGAGAATAATCAAGTAAAAACAATACTCGAGTACACGTTATAAAACTATGGAATTTTTGGGCCAACAACACAATGACAGAATTTGCATACTTGACAATATTTTTTTTAATTGCAAATATATATCTATAACATAAACAGTAACTCGAGTTACAGAGTCTTAACACAACTCAAGTAAAGTAAGCAAAAATGACTCAAGTAAAGCTTTATTCAACCTCACTAATTTGTTCACCCTAAAGTCAAGGACAAAGTTCATCGCTTTAATAGTCACCAGTTTTCGCCTGATGTTTGCCATGTGTCGTTAGTGGGCAGTCTGTAATTAACAGACCAAAGGACCGACAAAATTATAGAGATGTCAGTAAAATCTCTTTCTTACGTATGTGTATGTACAATGTACATACAAATACATATCACTATAAAAATAATTTGATTTTTTAAATAATAATATTATAACAATGACGTCATTGCTTAGTATTTTATTGTAATTGCTTTTCATCATCTGTAGCAGAATTTGTATCCGTAAGCCGTCTGGACTTGGCTTAATGTGTGCAAAATAACTAAAAGTCTATATTAATCAATCCTGAATAGCAAATATTTTCTTCCTCAAAAATGATTAATTCATCAAACCTTTTAATAAAGAAATACCGAAAAAAAGAAAGAGCGGGAAAAAGGCAACTCTTCCATATTAATGAGTACTTAATATTCAAGCATATTTATACTGACAAAATTGTGACACACGTCAAATGAAAATATTTATGTAACAGATTTCTGCTAAAATGTATGTGTGTATATTTACTTATGGGTTTAACTCTACTGCGGGAACAATACAAAAATGTATATAGGAAGTCTCGAAATAAAAAAAAATTAATTGTTTTTCCAGATAAACAACTGTACAAAAAATAAGCACATGGAATTTGCATCGTCTAAAACAGCCATTCTCAAAGTGTGTTCCGCGGAACCCTAGGGCTAAAATACTGCAAAAAATACCTACCAAAGGGAGATTATAAGGTTACATCTAAATATTCCAACAAAATATTACGTAATATTACATTGCATTGTAATATTACATTCATAAATACATATAAATCAGTTTTTTATAATTATATTAAGGCTTTTTCCTTCGCTAAAAAAGTTTGAGAACCGCTGGTCTAAAATAAACTAGATGAAACAAGAACTAAGTATCTAAAGCTAAAATAGCTGAAATAATAACGTAATAGGTCAATTAACTGCACAACACCTAATGAGATTTTATATACATATTTCTGTAAAACTATAGACAAAATGTTAAGTTCTGAAATTAATAAAAAACGAGAAGAGAGAACTTTCTGAAATCACAAGGAGGGGCTATTTAAAAATATAGGGGTTTAGAGGAAAGTTGTAAGGGAAAACTAAAGTTCGCGATAACTGGGGAAAGTTTTCAGGTCTGCATAAAACAGATTTATGGTGTAACGTATTATGTGCATATTATATATTCTGTATTAAAACTTTGATCTTCTTCAAACGGAGGGGAAGTGATAGTGTTTGCCAAAAAGGTTTTTGTGCACATTAGCATTGGAAATAGTTTATTAATAGCCGTTTAAGTTGGAAGTGACATTTTAATAGCTTTTACAATGTTGCTAAAGATAATTATAAAAATATTAGTTTAAATTATATTGAAGATATGTTCGGACGGTGATGATTTTGTAAGATATACGCGTAGATATTTATAATACATTTTTAATATCAAATGCATCTGCGCCCTTTAATGGTTTACAGCAAACTGAGCAACTACCCTCAATACGTTACATCTCTTCCCCTATTAACACAAATAACTGAATAGCTAATATCCTAATTAACAATGTGTTACTATAAAATTTAAAATCAAATATAAGAAATAAATGAACTTGATGGATATAGATTTAGAGTGGCCTTAACCTAGCGACTGAGACCAGTGTTAAAATCACACAAAATACAAATGTATTATATGTGCTTTGTTTAGGCAATGCAATGCTGTCTTAGATGATATCAATTATTTAGTTATCAACCAAGTATTTTTTTATTATCTAAATGTAATTCACTTAACTTCAATATAAACAAAATAATAATTGTACTAAAAAAAAACAAATACACTGCACATGTCCAAAGAATAACTTTCAATAAGGTTTTAGAGACTAATTAAAGTTTGCTCTTAAAATATAGGGCTCACACACCTGTTCCTTTTATAGGTCGGTTATAAAGTTAAAATTACTAAAATTCAGCTCCATATTGCATGTGCTCGAGTACTAATGTGACCATGAAGCTCATAAAAGCAACGTAGCAAGCCTTAAATTCAAATTATCCCATTTACAAACAAATTACATATTTTCATTATTGAAAATCACTCTTAGCCCACTCTGACAGTGGAATAGTATCAAAGCTAAATTTCGAAATATAGGAGTCTTGAGATCATCAAACAAATTATCTTGTTTTAAGTCAATCAGTTATCATAAAACTGCATTTAAGGAGAAAACCATGGTAAGCGTCAAAAAATTAAAAATATTTATTTCGCATAGTCATTAGTCAGAATCTACGAGATTTCGGAAAGGCATATAGCGAGAAGAAATCACAAGAAACTCGCCAATCATACCCTATACAATATAATGTTCTAGATGTTCCAAAAACTGGCATTTATTTGCTATTTACAAATATTCACGTTTAATAATTTCATGAATACTTGTCATTAAATATTTTATATAGAACGCAATGAGACATTATAAAAAAATCTCTTTTTTAACTAAACTCGAATTATATTGGCCGCAAAGGCACATGCATATGAATGAAACGGCCCAAATTATGGGTTAAATAAACAGAGTCGTCGAATCACGGGGAAATTCCCAAATTGTCGACATTTATCTCTTAAGCCGTCAATTTTTATTACCGACCCTTTCACATTATACCTACGCATTTGTAATATTTTTAGAATTCTGGGTTAACTCGTTGCATTTTCCATTTGTTTTTTGTATTCAGAACCTGTTTTTTTCATCTCTGTCATTTGTTTTCTGAATGGAGTGTACACTTGAGTATAAGCTAGTGCTCGTGGCGCGGAATGTAGGATTTCAACAGCGAATTTATACAATTAATGATCTAAAATTCATAAAACACTACAAACAAAATATAGACATTATAGTGAACTTTTCTAGAATATATTATGGAAGAATTTGAATCTGAACTAACGGACTTCTAGGCGTTACATTGTATGCACTACAAGTGAATTATATAAACTCACTAATTACCACCACACATGTTAAAAGGGTGTTACCACTTATTCAGGGCGTGTTCATCGTCGATGATGGATTGCGTGTAATGGCTTGTAACAAGATTCATTGATTGATGGACACGACTCGGAGGTATTGTTACTCGCAAATTGTTGGGATAAGAGAGATACTGTATATATTAATAGCTTTATTATAAACCTTTTCCTTAGTATATGACGGTGCCTTGCCAATTTGGACGAAGCACATTCGTCTCCTCAAGCCAGCATAGAAGAGACGACTCTCTAAATCAGGCGGAGTGTGGTCATAATCCAGGCTGTTTGAAAAAAATGAAACTGGCTGTGCTTTGAAAGTAGTGCAAGGAGTATGTTTCAGAAAGTCAGTTTCGAATATATTCATGTTTTCTTTAATTATTATTGGTTTTTATATGCTAAAATAATAAACAACACAAAAGTAGCTTATTTAAAATACTATTTATAGTTTACTAATGCATTTATTATAATTAGTTTAATCAGACATTTTGCGGATTAATTAATACAAACGTGATGTCGCGTGTGATGACACGTAAGCCGCATAAACTATTTTAAATTAATTCCTAGATACGATTTAAGTGAAAAAGATGGATGTCAATAAAGTGATTAGGAATTTGGAGTAGGTATTTAGAGCTACTGTTTTCATTAATTTCCGGAACGGTCGCGTGATTTTCGGCAATCGTTTAAGTGACAAACGTGCGTTTAACATCCATAAGTCTGTGTTTTTAGGGTTTGTATACACTTTCAAATTAAGTATTTCCATGGTGATGATTGAAATACAACATGTTTGCTTTAACGCTCTCTCTCTTTCTCTCTCTTATTCTTTCTCCCTTTCTCTCTTTTACTCTCTCTCTGTCTTTGTTTGATTAATAAATTTAATTAAATAAACTAAAATGACATTTGGTAGAATCGCAGAAAAAGATGCCACAACTGATAAAAACCTGCCAATATTTAATAAAAATTCAGCATTTTATTATTAGCTACATCACAATACGAAAAATATAATATATATCCACAGATTTCCGTGTTGTATCCAATGTTGAAATTCTCAAAAAGAAAAAACACAAACCCGTGTAATGACATCTTTAGAATAATATTACAATTTGGTGAATGCAGAAGGCCCCGACTCTGATGTCATAGCTATACTCCGAAAGTCTTTTACAGGACTTATGTAGGTGTTAAGTAGTATTTATGTATTTCACACGTAATATGTCGTGAAGGACATGCATGCAATCTTAATATTTATGAGGTGTTTACATTAATTTATTCTTTGAATTTTCATCATTAGAGTGTAACAATTACTAATGGAATTTTAACTTAATTAATGAAACTATTTTTAAATATTTTTTTATATTTTAGCTGAGCGTATTTACTTACGATTTACACTAGAATTCAGAAGCTGCTGTGCCTTTAAATATACTCCAATATTAAAGTAGTTACACCCCGCGCGGTAGCGTCCCGCAAATCAATGGTGGGGATAACAGTTACAATTCTTCTGTTTTAAACGAGAGTTAAAACATATCTTATTATTAAGACGAATTTTAGCTGTAAAGTAGAAAGCGAAACGTTGAAGCTAATACTGTCGTTGTAGGTTATACGCGGAAAATTAAATTTTAAACCTTTTGACATTCATTGTAATAAAAGTCAGATTGTTTTTTAATTCTTCCCGCGAATAATATTGCATCAATTTTTTTTTATTACAATAATTTTAAAGCAATTTGATCTTCTCAAAACAATCGCATTATGCATTTAGCCATTGATATAGAATAGTACAATTCGCTCAATTAGGACAACCTGTTATATCTAGAACAGCGGTTCTCAAACTTTTGGCGAAGGAAAAAGCCTTAATATAATTATAAAAAACTGATTTATATGTATTTATGAATAATCATATTGCAATGTAATATTTAGTTGGAATATTTAGATGTAACCTTATAATCTCCCTTTGGTAGGTATTTTTTGCAGTATTTTAACCCTAGGATTCCGCGGAACACCACTTTGAGAATGGCTGATCTAGAAAAACACTTATTTGCAACATAGAACAATTTTATTTTAAGCTAATCTAACACAAATAAATATGACCCAGAGCGAATGGTGCTAATTTTTAAACAACACTCAGAAACGCGGCATAGGGCCTAATATAGGAACTTCGTTCTCAGTGTCAGTGTCGTGTTTATGACCAATGAAAATGACGTAATATCTATAGGTATTATAATATTTAAGGTTAATGTCAAAAGGCACACGTATTCCATACTAAATCCTACCAATTAAGAAATGGATCTTCATCAAAATGGGAATGATATCCACATGGATGTTTTAGTAATTCAACAACCCTAACATACCAGTTCAAACGACAATAAATCTTATAACAAATTGGTAGAGTTTATACTATAAGTCTGTGTTTTGTACGAAATTTAATACTAGTATATAATCTCACGGTTTGAGGACACAATGGGCTATGTTTTGGAATGCATCTCACCCCAGGCTTCAATTAGTTGATATGTCTTATTATATCTATTATAGAGTGACTGGTAAATATCCCTTTTACGAAATTGCCTGGTTAGTTTGTCGAGCGGCTGTAATAACTAAAACCTAAAGAAGTGATTCAGTTGCGACAAAAGACTGCGAGTTTAAAAAGAAATGAACATAACACTTTAACTTATTCAAAAGACTTACTACGCGTTTATATTTTTGAACATATTATAATTAAGGCGTTTAAATTATATAATTACTGTAGCCTAGGACCTAGACATTTAACGGCAAAGATATAAGCTTTATTTAGAATAGAAAACTGTCGGTTGTTTTAAGATACAAAAACAGTCAACGCCATGTGTTTCAAAAGACCCAGTTTTTAAAAGAACATCAACTGTCACGCAACCAGCTAGCTATCAAAAATGTACGGATAGCAAAACCTTGTGTTGGCTCCATTTATTATTTACTTCTATTATATCTACATCTATACATACATTAGTATTTTTGTATGTTTGTAACGTATTGGCTCAAAAATTACTGGATCGATTTAAAAAATTCTTCCACCATTTGAATGCTACGTTATCACTGATCAATATAGGCTATATAAATTACAGGAAAAGCAAATTAGGATCCTTAGATACTAAAACTACAATAATGTAACCCAAGGTAGTTTTTTATAATTGCCATAAAAGGCAAGCGTCGTTGAAACATCATTAAACTTCATAGTACTCTATATCTTCAGTACTACGCGAACGAAGTCGGGGGCAACAGCTAGTTTACTATAAAGGTAATGAAACGAGAGAATGCAAACTTATTTACAACTTTGCTGGCTAGGATTTAGAACTATGAAATTCTTTATCTTCTTGTAGTTAAAATTGCTTACTAAATATTACATTCCATTAGCTCAGCTATTTTTCTCAAATGTAATATTACGAATGTTGTCATCATATCAGGTATACTCGTGTATCGTTAGCATTCTGTCTGTAGCATACTGACGTCAAGCACTTGAAAATGTACGTTTGCATAACAATTTTTATTCACATGAAACAATTTCCGTTCAATAATAAAATATGAGCTCGTTCTGTTTATAAATAAATTACATTTGTATTCACTAAAATAGTTTGAAGTTTTTTTTGTTGACTGTACAAAGTGGATTTATTTTAAACTGCTTTTATCACTGATATATTTAACTGGTACCGTTGATACTAAAAAACTAAAATTATTTACACAATATTACAGGTATGTTACTGGGTGTGTTTTATAAAGGGACTCTCAATTTTGCCTGTAATTATGGACGCTGGTATTATTTCACACACAGTACATAGTGACTTATGATGTATGATTGTGAAGCCGTCTGTCTATGTTCCTCAGCAGCCTCAATAGCGAACCAACGTTGTCATATTGAACGCGCATAGCGTTAAACGATTTTTGTCAATACTCAGTTTTACTCGCATATACAATTGTACATATGAAATGAGTTAATCTGAATTTGATATTGAATTATTGCAGGAGTTTATTTAATACGACTATATACCTACTACTTAAAAGACAATATATACATATAGATAGAACAACCCGTGTGCTACGGGGACAACACAAATACAAATAACCATTTTTAATTAATTAAGTAATATCTTATACTAATATTTGTTTTGACCAGGAGCACGCCAACCGCCAACCCAGGAGCTGATAAATAATAGATATATAAACAAAAATACCTACAACCCTACTAATATTATAAATGTGAATGTGAGTTTGTTTGTTACGTTTTCACGCAGCAATTAAATAACCGATAATCATGAAACTTTGTACACATATTTTTGGAGGTACTAGAAATAACATAGGATACTTTTTATTTAAAAAAATAATTATTTTTTACTGTAGTTTCCAACTGACTATAGTTTCAGCTGTTTGGAATCATATTGATTCATTTCTATTGAAATGATCTCTGATACTTATTTAATGACTTAGTCAGTAGTTTAAGCCGCGGGTAAAAGCTAGTATTCATATAAAGTATGTATATACGAGAGGAACCAAGTAAAAGTTTAGTATATTCCAAGGTATTTTAAGATATGCTATAATCAATGAATTCCCAAGCCCATAGAACTTAGCTAAACTTTAAATTTTGTTCGAGAATTTTCGTGGAATTCTCATGAGAATGCTCCTAGAAATTTATTATTCATATTCCTTTAGCATTTGTTTTATATGTGATATGGGCCTATATAAATAATTTCATATATCTTTAATAAATAGTAGGTACTACTGATAATCTATTTTGTTGTAATGTCTACTAGATAGTCGGTCTTAGATAAATGTCTAGTTAAGAAACGATTTATTGTTATATTTAAATGTATTTGTTGGTAATAAACAATTTAAAGTAGCATATGTTTATTTTTTAAGTAAAAAGAATATAAACATTTAGTAGTATTGGTGAGGAATATAAGGGTTCAAGCCTGAAATTTAAGGCATTGTAATGTTGTTAATAAGGTAATAATAAAAATCAAAGCCCAACTTCAAATTCTAGTTTATTTCGTCGCTTTCAGGACCCTACTTAAGAAAGTACAGTAAAGCCAAAAGATAGGGAATTTTGTTCTACACCTCATATCATATTATTATAGATTTATTTATTTATTATTTATTATATATATATATATATATTAACTGCGTTTGTATAATACATTTCAAACTAACAATTACTATACGTCTTTTGGAAAATATATTTAGGATTTTTTTTTTCAGTAATTTTTTAAAAATTATTTCAATACTATAAAATCGCATATAAATATTATAGAGATGGTAAGTATAGCATATATTTTTAATTATTTTACTACTTTTGGACTATTTTATTTTAATTTATTTAACATATTAACTTTTTTTACAGTTCATTATAATTGTTTTAAATAATTAATATAGATATATATTTTATAAATAGACATCGTCGCCAGTTTTTTATTATTATTATTTTATTATACTGTTTCAAAAGTAACGTATATTATAAATATATAAAATAGTCCAATAATAACGTATAACTATACATAATATATAATACATTCTGTACAATATTATTTTATATAATAATGTATAAACATTTGAAAATATGAGCTACATTGAAAAAAATATATAGAAATTTTTCCTTTTTTTAATTACAATAAAAAAAAACAATTTGATCTGTCAAATAGGTTTTTTTTCCAAGCGTAGTTTCCCCAACAATGGTTACTGCCTTAAGGCTTTATTAATCACTACCAATCCGATCTAACCACATAATCCTAGAAACAGTTTTTGGGTTAATTCTTAGACAACAATTGTATGAAAAAATATTTAAATTAAGGAAAAATTAAAACTCTATGCGTGCTATTATTGTGTAATTTTTTTTTCTTCACCATAAATTAATAAAGAAAGGCAATGCTATGTTCTTACTGGGCATAACACAAAATCAATTCCTTTCATAAAATCATAAATAATAAGAACTTCTTCTTATTCTCCTTCTTTTATTAATTGCTTCAGATATCTATTAAAGACAATTCTGCCATGTCGAGTGTTCGGGCAGCAGTCCAATAAGAAATTATACAATTTTAATTCACACGTAAAGCCTCATGTTAAATAATAAGAACTTATTCCAAAATTTAGACCAACCTAAAATTACTAATATTACAAGAGAATTTAATAAGTTACAAAAAACCTTAGAACAAAATTTTTCTCCCGTACTTGCTTTTTGTAAAGGTAAAACTCGTAAAATTAAAATTATCAACCCATTTCAACATTCTAGGATCTCTAATAAGATCGGATTAGACGTACAAATAAACACCTTCACATAACTACAAACTTATATTAGAATCTTAACATCGATTGCTTATATTAAATAATATATTTACATTAATTAACAATTATTATTATCAGATTTGGAATTGATTTTGGTAAACTTAAATATGTCATTTAAGGTAAACGGCATTGGGTAATCGTGCGCAAAGCTACGAGTAACTTTACAGCTGGAACTGAAGCTAGTACTAAATTTATTTCAATGAAAGACTAAAAATTAAATTTACATAATTTGCATAGCATATGTATGTAAAGAAATATGAATTTTATTGTTTTTTTTTTCTTTTTAACAGGGAATGTCTTGTATAACATGCTATCTAAATAAGCTATACTGATGTGTGTGTAATTAAAAATAATTTATTAAAAAATAGCAATTCTAAACCTTCTGGTGAATACTTTACTTTCTTATAAAAATATAAGCAACAAAGGGCGTTATATTGTTCTGACTAACACATGATTGATTATAAGACACTTGTTTGTGGTGGTGACTCAGCATTTTTTAAATTTATTAACAGATAACACGTGTCTTAACAATGTGTAGGGTACATAGAACATTCTAAAAAGTCAATTCAAAAATTATACTTTTTATTATTTAATGTCCACAATCGTTATCTAAATACATTCAGTTTTATACAATATTTTTGATAGTGAAGTTAAGATTGAAGGCTTTGCTAACAAAACTTCTAAAAGTTAGCAAAACAAACAAAATCGTCCCAATCCTGATATAGAACCTGCGTCGTTACCCCATAACGCCCTATTACTTTAAATTACTGCAAACAAAAATCAATTCCAAATCTAAAAATAGCAACAACTGTTTTATTATTTATATTAATACTCGTAAATTTATTTTATTAAATTTATGAAAATAACAAAAATAAAAAAGTATTTGATGATATGACTTATATACAAAATTATGTTTTACAAATACAATGTTCTTTTGTTTCACACCACTAAAACTACTATCACATTAATATAAATACTTCCTGACTATATAATTTAATGTCAATAATCTTAAATAAACATAACTCACAATATAGGCCTTATTTATTTAACAAACAACAAACTAATTTACATAATTTACATCTCTTTGGTCACACTCGCCATTATTAAAATTACACTGAACGCGTGATATTATCGTATTCTACAGCTACTACTTAATTTGGTGGCGTTATATTGGTAGAACAACTGGGAAACAGTCAAAAGCACAACAGAATTAATAAAGAAATAAAGCGCACGACTGACTAGGTGAATTGTTTAATATACAAAAGTTAGAAATAGAAAACAAAGTCGATTTTCAATCAACACTGACTTACTTGTTAATTTATTAAAGTCTTAATTAGATCACAGTATCTAGGTCTCTCGCGACCTCGGGCATTGACCATCATAGGAAACTCTCAGACGCCCGCGTCTCCTCGCGGTCCATCGCAGACACTATTTCGACACCTTCCTCGTAGTTCTGAACTTTGCTCGAATTGTTCACGCAATAATGTTGATCCGGATCTCCGTACTGGCTGTGATAAAATTCTTCTCGCATCATGTGATTTAAATTCGAACATCTAAAGAATAAAATTTCTTGGAATGGTTTTCTAAAGTCTCTATTCAATGTGGCGTATATTATAGGATTAAGCAAACTATTGATGTAGCCCAGCCACAGGAAAAGAGCGCTCACTGCGTCCGGAATACTGCCTTCTTCGAGAAACGGTCTCACTAAAGCTAGAACGAAGAATGGCAGCCAGCAGACGACGAACGCAGACATTATTATACCTAATGTTGTCGACGCTTTTCTTTCTTTGGCTAATTGAAATCGAAGTTTCTTCTGATGCGGCGAATGAGAGGCGTGGAGTAAGTCCTTGGCCAAGTGTCCTTTGTTAGCGAAGTTTGAGAAGGACGATCGGATTCTATTAGCCGTGGATTTGTGACTACATTCCGATGATAGCCGACGCCTCGGCGGTTTTATGTTATTTTCGGTTTGTTGTCCCAGGTGGGAAGTGGATCGATTGATGGTGTGAATAGGTTTCGTGGGGGTCTTCGGCGCTTGCAACATTGGACATTGAGACTCGTTCGATTTTCGTTGACCACTAGAGAAACAGCTTCCCGATTTTTCAACACTACACTGTAACAAATAGAAAATCTAATTTATAATATATTTTGCAATTATCATTAACACGCCCGCACTAAGTACTATCCCATTATATGCACATCTCTCCTCCTTTTTAATGTCTTCTAGAAGTATAAAATACACTCTCATACATAAAGATCATTGTAAAACAAAGTTATTTTATTTTATTTTTATGTATTTAGAGAACTTACAGCTAAATATGAATAAATAAATACATACAAATGGAAATTAAAAAAGCCAAATAAAGTTGTCGCCAATGATTGGTCTGCTACGGTCGGGGAATCAGTTAGGTGTAATTGTCCAATAGTAATATTCTTTCTTGTTTGCTTAATATCTTATGTTATTATGTAAAAAAAATGCACAAATACTCACAGTAGTGTTAGTGCTGGCAGTTGATCCTCTCGCTGGAGGTTGTGCGGAGGGTTGACTTTCCAATAACTTCGCCTCAGCCGCGCCGCCGTTTTTCACATTAATCTCCAAATAGCAGTGTGTTTCTAAATGAGATTGAGCTCGCTTCTCATCTTTCACAATCTTTCTCGCTGCACTGAATATTTTATAATAGACAACTATCATCACAGTCAATGGTAAATAAAAGGAGCCAAATGTTGCATATATTTGGTATCCTTGATTTTGTGATACCGAACAGGATGTTTCAGTCTTCTCGTTACCCAAAATTAATACAGGAGGGAGTGATATACAAGCAGCAGCCATCCACACTATGAAAACACAGAACAACATTCTTCTCGGAGTCCTCTTTACTCCGTACTCCAAGGGCTTAGTGATAGCATAATATCTATCAACGGATATCATGCAAAGGTTGAGAATGCTGGCGGCGCAGGATAGCACGTCGCATGATACCCAAAAGTCACACACGACAGATCCGAACGGCCACGTTCCCATCACTTCATACACCATCGCTACAGGCATCACCATCAGAGCCACGCAGAGATCACTCACGGCAAGGGACACGATTAAATAGTTACTCGGTCTTCTTAGCTTGCGAACCAAACAGACAGCGACGCAAACAAGAATATTCCCAATGACTGTCCCCAAAATAACTATCAGGAAGATAATTACAAGAAATACTGTTAGTGCGGTAGAAAATTTCGGATGCTTGACATGGACGTCGCGGTATAATGTGAAGTTGTCTTCCAAGGTCCAATTGCTGGATGAGTTTGTAATGATATTGAGATCTAAGTTCAAAGAATAAGAGTTATTGTGTACATTAGCTAATACTACTTCTGGCAACAGTAGAACTAACAGTATGAGAAGACACGAAGGTAAAGCAACAAAGCTAGGCAGTGAACAATGAAAATTATGACTTTGAGTCGCCATGCGAGTCCCTGGCTTGGGTGACGATAGTTGGGTTCGTTTTCTTATCCTTACCATACATTGGTTTTGGTTTCTCTAGCTTATTACTTTCAACTAAATTTACATACACTATTTACTAAACTAATTTACTTTCTTATATTCAAGTTTGAAGTATAACTTGGTTACAGTAGTTATTCATGTAGTGATGCACGTGATTCCACGTGTATTGCTTTTGTTTTAATTGACATGTTGTAATCGTGTTTGCCGTATCCATTGGAAGTTGACGCGCGAGTGTTGTATAGAATATTGCACTTTATGTAGTGTACACGGAAGTTTGTATTCGAGAATTTTTCTTTTGGACTCGGAATGGGGAGAGAGAGAATGGCTGAAGTGGTCGCTAGTCCAATATCCCGGCGCTGGATTGCTTCATTAGTAGAATTGATTGGTGAAGAAAATTTTTCAATCTGTAAAAGAAAAGAAAATGTTCTGTTAATTAAGTGGAAAAGAAATTTTAATTATCGAAAGGTATTGGAACTTTGATTCTAACGTAGATAATATTATCTAATTAAAAATATGATTAATTAATAATAATAAATTTATAAATTCAATTTAGCACAGAATAAGGGCATAAAATAAATATGCCTTTGATTTAGTATCGATAAAACACAATGATAGTTTTACATTACGAAGATAATGTAAAAATAACATCGGCTACGGAATTTCTGATAACAACTTATTTTTGTACGTAAATTCGAGCTCCGGAAAGATACGTTAATTGAAATTAATTTTGCAACCAATTTAAAACACAAACACAATCGACACTTTCACCATAATTTCAGCTTTCTCCAATAAATTATATTGTATATAAAAATAATTAAGAGTTTCATTGCTCATTAGATTTTGGCATACGGCCACACCTATCTAACAAGTGTGGCATTGCCAACGCATGTTTTGGACACTGGTTTATTTGCAATGTGAACATTAAGATTAAATTAAATTCATTTTCGCAATTGCAATATGTGGCCTTGAAATTAAAAAAAATCGCTGTTTTAGTGAACACCTCAATATTTATTTATTTAAAATAAAATCACGTCTCTAGGATAGAATATGATACATTTTGTTTAATATTTGCATTTATGAGCTATCATTATTCCTCCCTTCCCGTTCCCCGCTTCTATACTGACTAATTAGATGCAAGCGAGTCCTTGTTTTCTAACCTCTTTACTATGAACGTATTTTATTTCGTGATAATTTAATATATTAAACATAGTCCACTCACATTTGCTACGCAATGATTCATTTACAAGCAAGTTTATACATCATTTATTATATATAACAACAATATATTTACTTTAGTAATAAGGATGTTTGGTTGTTTATCTCCTAATCACGCCTAAACGATTTGGTATTAATTAACTACTAATTTGGAATTTTAGGTTAAGTATGCCCCCGTGGGTGATATAGACTATGTGAGGTTTGATGTGCCTTTAATATGTATTATACCACGAATATTTAATAATGATAGTTTTGGAAGGTTTTTTAATTAAAATAATTTAGACTATTAGCGGCTCATTGTCGCATTCATGTTTTTATTATTTAAATCCAACGTTTAATAGGCTTTAAAGCTATACCTAAAGCAACAATATTTTCTTTGGAAATAGTAGTCTGGCATGTAACTACACTATACCTAACGTTCGGCTAAAATTCCAACTAAATGTGACACTTCAAAATTAAATGTAAAAAAAACAGTGAAAATTAAAATGAAAATCGTCTATTAGCATAGGCACTGAAGGCGTGCGCTTGCTCATTTTTAGACTCTACCATGACTTTGGAAAGGAGTGTGACGAGAAGAAACTCGTTAATCATAGCCTCTACATAAAATCATAATTTAAAAAAAACTGAATTTTAATGCAGAAAAAAAAGTAAATAACAATTCATAAATCAGATTGCATGGTGGTTACAATAATAAATGTTATATTAATAATATGCTATATGTGTATAAAATACATGTATATGTCCTATAAACCATAAGTTTAAAGAATTAATTAGAAATACATATTAATTATAAATATACAAACGCTTCGAAAAACCATTCAATTCCACCCACAAAGCGAACAGACCCCAAAATCAACAATAGTGCTTTATCTGTAAATAACAACCTAAATTCAAAATACAAAGAGTTTTACAAAAGATAACGAAAACGTGTAGGAAAATAGGAATGCTTTATGCCCAAACCCATGACATGGGTCTTGTAGACACCGTTGACGCGTTGACGTTTATATGTGATAAATCATGATGAACACAAAACATTTCTACTAACACGAGGCTTTTCGTGGTCTCTAGATTAAACGAATGATTCATATCTACAAAACTATCGCCCTAATTCCTCCTGAAATAGGAGTTATATTGGTGCGAATTTGTGGGGGTCGTTGTGGGGCTTTGATAGGTAATGTGTTGTAGGGAATAAAATATATCGTCCTTATTATGATTAGACTCTACCGTTATATGTTTAAGGGTGGGTTCGATGTATTGATTATCTATTTACGTTGTGTACAGTAAGCATCAGAAATATTGACTGATATAAAATGATATGAAACTATACTTTATAACAATTGGTTATTTTCTTTATTTCGTATCGTTGTTGGCTTTCTGACAGCTATTGAGTTATTGTTATTAAACACACTGACAAAAATAAAAAAGTTAATTAGTTGATTATCTCTTTTTGATATTTTTAAAGCTAACTGTACCAAATGTAAAATTTTCAAGGAAATACCAACGTTTTTACCTCTATTGTAAATTATATGAATAAATATTGTTTTATATTTATTTATATCTTAACTAGTAGAAAAAGCCTCATGGCATTAAGCTTGTTATTGTACAATAAAGAATTTTAAATTTTATTTTTAATATACTGCGTGATTCAGGCCAACATTCACATGATCAGATTTTTTTTCTAACTACCTATACATTTTATCCATTTTTAATTTTTATCTATACAAAAGTAGGTAACACGTTTGATCTACTAATATTTATAATTTGTGTGGTTCAAGTCTTAAGTACATTTGACTGAAATGAATCTTTAACTCATAAACAACCACATGTAGCAGAAACAGTGGATTGTATTTTTAAAATTTTAAATTATTTAATGTATATCAGAAAGGTTGGAAAAAGGACTCACAAGCAAAAAGGACGGTTTCTCCAAATGGGAAATGCCCAAATAATGACAACAGAATATTTTATATTAATTCGGATAATACCTATAGATTTCAGTCGACACATGTTTCAGGAAAATATTTCTATATTCTCAATTTTTAAAAATGAATTTTTAAAACTTCTTTTAAATTTTAACTTTTCAAAAATAAAACATATGGCATTAAATTCACCTATTTTGATTTCTGTAGTAAATTTTATTAATAAATTATTATTAATATTATATATTTTCTATCATTGAGTCGGGCTTATACGCACGCATTGCACTTGTATATTGATTGACTTTGGCACTAATTTCTTTGCCTTTCTTTCTTTGATTTTCTTTAGTAAATTTAACTCAATTATTATGAACTTTTATTTAATTTCTGGATAAAAGTTATCCTTCACCGTCTTATTAAGAAAAAGGTGTCAGCACTTATCTCCCGTAAAAATTATAATTAAATTAAAATAATAACTTCAAGAAAAACTTTTATGAAGATTAAGAAAATTTCTCGAACGAGGGATGTTTTCTTTTCATTATAATTGTTAAAGTTGAAACTTGCTTATTTTAAGAATATACGTTAACTTAGTGAATTAAAAAAGATGTTCAATTATATTATAAAAAAAAGCATAGAAAAGAAATATCGTCAAAATTGTTTTATGCCAGGGGTAGTCAAGCTTCTTGATAGTCCGAGCCATTTATCAAAATTTAAATTTTGCGCGAGCCGAAATTAAATACGTATTTAAAAGGTATTAAAAAACTGTTGCACTTAATCTTTCATATTTGTTGTCAGTAATTTAAAAGACATTTTGAAACACATACGGAACGATTATATTTTTTTTTAATGAAAAGGGAACTCGGGTACATTTATCGAGGGCCACAAATAATCCTTCAAAGACCCGCTCGTGTTTTATATAATCGTAGTAATATTGTAGTTTTTATGTTTATGTAGGTAAATGTCTAAAAGGGCCTCAGCCCCAAAATTACTAACATAGGTATATCTAAATATAGAAATAAACTAACAAAATTGTTTTTATTAGTATCCAAAACGTATGCAGTTGCGTTATTCCTTAATGAGCTATTATAAAACAATTGCAGGCTTGGACAACGAATAAAACACACAAATTGTCTACTAAAGATCTATAAATGGGAGGAAAGCCATTAACCTAAATGATAACCATTATGGAGTGCATTCTACAACAATCAAAGTACGCACCCATAATAGGGCGTCACGGAGTCACGTCGTCATCTGTCTTCAGTAATACGGTCCTATTGTTACTTCTAAACTATGTCTTGGCCTGTTGTATCCTACATTATACTATACAAGCTCAAATAACACTTTTTAATTAAGTGCAGTCCTTGACTTACGTCGTTTCGAGTTACGTCAAACAACTTTTTGACACTATTCCTCAAGCATACGTCAATTGTTTCGATTTCCGGCATAGGAAAATTCACTTGTCGCGAAGTTTTGTTCCTCCAAACACGACTTCGTTGTTGCAACCATTGGATCGAGGAGTTATTGCGTCTTTTAAGACCTATTAGCTTTGAACCTAATTTTAATTTTGTTTTTTATGTTTGTGATTCTTTTTTTTTCTCCCCTCTTCCGTACATCTATTTGGTTCTTGTTTTATTTTTGTAATTTTATTAGAAGTTTAGTATTTATCCCTTTATCACCTTGAACATGCCGTCTTATCCTATAATTAAAATTTCATTTAGTTTATATAATAGTAGTCCTTTTTATAATATGTAGTTTTAATGTAATTTTGTAGGTAGGCTTTATAAATAAGTAAATAAATAAATAATCTTTGGATTTTACATGTAAACATATGAAAAAATATATTTCGATTTAAATTGCTTATTTCGAGAACCTAACATGCCGTAAGTACGAGGACTGCCTGTATTAGAAATCAAACCTAAGACCTTTGCGTCACTAATTGCCGTTCTAACCGCTGCGTCACAAAGGCTGTCATATAATAATAATTTGTATGTTACACTATCGTGTTTTTTTCATTTATTCTACATACACAGATGATACAAATCCTGGAATAAAATATCAAAAGTAAACGCAATAGTAATTTATTAAAACATGTTCCCGTAACAATCACATAAAAACAGTAAGCATATTATATGTAGGTACTAATAAATTTTTGAAGAATTTGTAAACTGAATAAAGATATCTATCTAATTTACAAGACTGTCAGATGTCTGACCGCGACTACGATGCGTGCAATGTTTAATCCAATCATCGGATTAAATTATTCATAATAAACGCAATATTATAGAGAATTACTGAGAAAAATAAACAAAAGTACCTATATTCGTTAAATTGTTCGTCTGTCGGTACCTCAACCCTAATTATTATAATAAACGTGTTATTGTAGAAAGTTAGCTTGTTAACGTCGAGTTCGTTATTAGATAATAATTAGTTCTTATTACCTAAAAAGCCAACAACGACTGTTATATTATGTGTATATATGTTTTATATATAAATTAGTTAAAAAGACAGAAGCGGTCATTTGACCTAACGTCACTCTTTATTAATGTTAAAACTGTTTATTTTAGCATTTAAATGCTTCTAATTTTTATTCATTTGTTTTTTTTTACAAAACTATGTGAAGACGCTATATCTATAAAACGTAGCACAATCATTTGACTGAAAATAGCACCATTTTTGTTATAAAAAATGTACCTATATCTTGTTCGATGTTAATGTCAATTATTCAAATTGAAATATTACCCGCGAAAGCAGGTGGGTAGGTTCATGTTAGTGACGTGGCATTTTACGTAGAATCTAATGGCTTCAATTTCCTAAAAGTATAATACTAAAGAGTTTTATATTTCAACGGAATAAAAATGAAAAATGCCTTTATTATGATAATAAATTTTATTAGCAATATTTTGAGGTTAATAAACATTTATCTATAGAACCATCTTTATATTTCAAAATAAAATCCCCATTAAAAATGCTTTAGAGAATTTGATAGAAAAATACCCAAGAATAAAATTGTTACGTTGCAGGGCTTCGTTCAAATATAACAGATGAATCTAATCCTTTCATTTATTTACTGTTATATCAATTAATATTTGATTCAATTAAAACAAGCACCGCACTACACGCGAATCACAGCACTAGAAGATCAGTGCGGTCGCTTACGGCAATATGCTATTGATATATTTCAACTTATCAGATAATTAATAATTATATCGAGTAAGTAAAGTTATTAATTTTATTATTATTTGTTGTACAGCTTTTGTTTTAATTGCAATAATCTTGTTTTATATATTACAGGGTTATCTAGCCTAGGAGGCGGAATTTAACATTAAATAAGAATTTTAAAATCTATTAACTGTTTCCAAATAATTATTCTATTTAGTTTTACGCCACACTTCGGTTTTAAGTCTGGGTTACGCTCCGTTTTGTTAACAAAAAAATTTGTAATTGTCTTTTAAGCAAATTTTCTTTGCTTTTATATTGTTATATATTGTTTCTCAATTTTGTCATCTATATTATATTGCAATGAATATAAGTCTATAACAATTTATATTTATATAGGTATTCGAAAACAATAATCTACTTTTGTGAGATAGAAATAAATCACGTGAACGCTTTTTATTGGAGAAGAAAATGTCGTTATCGCCTTTTGTGCGAATAAGTGTTGAAAAACTGTTGAAAATAAGTCATGATCAATTCCCTTTTCTTCTACAGCCTTAGGGAAGGACACATCAAAGTATTTCAAATCACACACAAACCTACACATAACAATTTAAATTTAAACTCTATTTTATTAATTTTAAAGGCTACATTGTAACAAATTGTATATTTACAAATGTTGCTTCAAAACTCACAATTTACACACTGTCCCTCAAATTTAATTTGCTGCAAGGTAAATAGTGTGTGGCTTAAATTCGGAAGCCCTTTGTTTTAGATAATGGACATGGATATATTCAAATTTAAAAGAGGCTTTTCATATTAATTAATTCACATACACAATTAAAAATTAAAGCTATTTCAATACAACTAATGAATTCTAAACAACGCTAATAAAGACAGTGTAGTGACCAAAGTAGAATGAAGTAGCTGAAGTGGTTCGGTGATAGAGAAAATATAAGTGACACGAAACTAAGAGAAGAAAACAAGAAAAAATAAAAGTTTGGCAGATAATGATCAGATAGTATAGATTAAGCGACTAATAAAATTTAATTATAGTGTATTAAATAATATTTTGAAAATAATAACTCCATAATATACTATTATTTAGTATATTTTGAAAAATATACTAAATAATTATTATAATTAGTTGTTTCAGGCGTTACTTTGCGGAAATCCATATTAAAGGAAATTGTTCAAAATTATTTTGCTTATAATTCCCGCTATAACATTCAGTAATTTGTCTCGACGCGTTTCGCCACTTCACGTGTCGAGACAAATTACTGAATGTTATAGCGGGAATTATAAGCAAAATAATTTATTATATTATATTTATTAATAACCGAAATTATTTATGTATTATTTTGTACTTATTTTTATTTTTCTGCACGATTTACAACATCACCGCTCACATCTCCCAAAGATTAACTGGCAGAAAATATCTATAGGCAGTAAGTTCGCCTTTTGTTATATAAAGAATATTATTATTATTTGAACAGTTGATCTCTCAATTGCCGGTCACTTAAAATAAATTTCAACGTGTATTAAAATTATTGCAAACGATTTCCTCAAGCACCGGTAGCCGTGGGCGATATATCTTGCATCGTTATCATTAATACAATCATTGGTTAGATAAGCTAAAATTTAATTAATATTTGGCTTCCAAATATTATCGGATAGCACTCGTTTAGGTGACTATGCACTTTTGCTTTGTTTTATTTATAGTGATTCCACTACTCGCCTGTAGATGGCGTTAACCTCTAATTCTAACAATATCACTATTTCAGCCGTCCTCTATAACTAATTAATCATCGTCAGGTCAAAGAACTAATATTAAATGGAAATTGCGTACCAATAATATCTATTTTATTAAATAAGGGAATACTGTCCCAATCTGTCATTTAATATTTGATGTATTATCTATTAGTTCAATTATTCCGATAAAAATGTTAATCTACTTTTATAGAACTACGAACCATCAAATATTTACAAACAGCACATCGGATGGCTCGTGTTAGATAAAAAACGGACAAGCGCGATTTAAAATCGTACATAGAGGGTTCCGTTGTTCTTTATTACTCTTTTTGAGCTCCGTGTACTTCAGTTCTTTAATTCTTAAGTTTTTTAAGATTTAATTACAGCTATATTTTTAATTATTGTGTAGTATGTCTTTTTGAACCCTAAAATATTGATATATGTTTTTATAATCAGGTTTATGCTAATTTACCTTTATTATTATCAGAAGCTTATAAATTATAGAAAAAAAAATTATACAAAACATTAAAGAAGTATAAAGATATATCGACCTTATTTAAATGTTTTTGTCATCTAAACATGATATCCTAGGAATAATGACAAGGCCGACTTACACACACTCCTTCTTCTTTTAACTTATGGCATTTACACGTGTTAGACGGAGATTTACGTGTTAGGCAATTAGTTGTATGTTGTTTATAGGTCAATTATAAAATAACATAAATAATGATAAAAATATTGGTAGCATTGTATGTTTTGTATTATTGTATAATATATCTATTATTAAAATCTCTAAATACTCTTTTATTAAAGCAAGTTTTAGTAGATATAAACACTGCGATAAAGCAAGAATGCGTATGTAAAAATAACAAAACCATAATTCATAAAGTAGGTACTCGTGGAAATGTGGAAGTGAATGCGAAGTCTCTAAAACAGAATTGCTAATATAAAAGACAACACGACTTTCTTAACTTCCAAAACGTTATAATCCCTTAAAATTTTCCGCTCGATTAGCTGCCGAAAATTGCCCTATGAAAATTCTCTTACGACACTACATATCGGCTTAATTATTAACACGACTTTCACCTTTAAATCAAACGCGGAAAGACGAAGATTGCATGTGGAAAATTTAGATATTTACGCATAAAGATTTTGAAGGGAGGTTCGCGCATAAGGTTTTTTATTATACCGTAAAAACTAAACAGCTTTGCTAGCTTGAAGAAATGATCGTGTGCTTCGCTTCTTTAAAGTATCTCGTTAACTTTAACTACTATATGCTTTTTGTTAGGGACTAATTTTTACAGTTTTTGCGCATACCAGAGCAGGGATAGCCAATCAAAGGCAAGCGACAAAGTTATTAACCTAATCGAAATATATATATTTTCTGGTTAATCAAACAATAAATAGACAAGCAACCTTTGCAAATTACTTTTGTCAAACTAGTCTATTGGCATGTCGAAACCATATGAAGATTTTGTATGTAGAAAGTGTGATCTATTGACCAATATATTGTACATATATATAAATTATATGTGTGCATTTATAAAAAGAAAAAGAACTTTAATGGAAAGATTAATGCCTTTGAATAATAAATTATATCATCGGACTGCAATAAAAAGATTTCTGTTTAAAAGGAAAAGTATTATGAAAGTACATAGGGCGACATCTGGTTTTCATGAATATTGTATACGGCGAACGGTACGATGGTCTATTCTCGATTGTTTTAAAATTTAAATAGCTTTTGTTGAATACGATCTATATAAAAAAAATGGTACATGCTTTATCAATGGGTCCGATTTAGTTTAACAAAAATTAAATCGTTATCGTATTATAATCAGAACTAAAAAAGAATAAAGCCGTTTCTCTAAATATTGTTCACATAACCTTACTCAAATTTGAGAATTAAATTCCACAACCCCTTAAATTGAATTTGTTTTGGGGTCAGAATTTCGATGAAGCCCACATCAATTTTAATTTTATTCAAATTTCCCTCTTAATATCCTTATAATTTATTTAAGTATTATTTTTATTAAATTAGACGCTTTAAAGCAAATTTTAAAATTAATTTTGTAAATACTTGGTCTTAATTATATCTGTTTCATTTATAGACCACAATCCTTTGTACTATTAAACATCATTAAAAAAAAGTAAAGTAACTCGTAGCTCGTAGTGGCATGAAACCTTTGTAGTGTCGGACTAGGAAAGAGCATAGTAATTAACTACTTAAGTGCCCCACTTAATATACAAGTTATCAGTATTAAATAAAACATTAAATTTATTATTAAGATTGGTGAGAATATTGATAATAGATTAATGCCCAATAGCACAAGTTTCAAGCGTGAAATAATCAACGTTTCGGGATATTGCAACTAGTCTGGTGTAGCGATGATAATCCCTCAAAGGCTCAATAGGGTGTAGTGGAGATGACTATTGCACGAAGACATCTGTCTTTGGTAAAGGCGTCTCCATTCAAGAACCACATTCTAGCTTAAACAGGCGGAATGTGGTTAAATGTCAAGCTAATATAAAATATTAATAACAAAAAAACCAAAATAATAATAAACATAAATGTATATATTCATTATTTATTTTTCAATAAAATTTAAAAATATTCATTTTTTAATCATCATAAAACTTTACCATGGACCACAATCCTACTATTAAACCTAGTAAAGCATAGAAAATAGAGAAAGGAGATCGAAAGTTTTTTCATTAAACTGTAAATCTTCTATTCAGCTACGTAAAGCTGATACAAACGCAAAACCGTTAAGCCGCGATTTAAATTGAAAATTTTAGTTTAGCAACTTATATGAGCGTCTGTCTATTCATAAATTTCACTTACAGAACACAATTTCTCATCCAATTTTAGTTGTTGTCTTACTTGAGCATTTATTGCGACAAAATTATTTCTTTGTTATTATAGGTCTAATTACTGTCTCTCTACTAACCAATTGTCTTCCTTGCCTTCTTCCATTTAAAGTAATGAAACACTAAATAACTAGTAAGCGTCTAAAAATAAAAAGTAAGTAACCGTGTATAAAGAATGCATCCTATCAATGTAGATATTATTGATATGCATTAAACAAGCATAGTGGAGGCGACTTCTGTCTGCATATATTTATTTATAATAGCAATTACTGAAATAATAAGGAGTGTCGAAATTATTTATCACGACATTTTGACATAATCGTGTCTAAACGCCCACGTAAGACAACAGTGAAGTTTGACCCACATATGATTTACAATTCAGTGTGATGATTCATGCACTGCAACTTTCGCTTTGACAATTACAACTACTTAGTTTTATCTAGAACATAAAACGTTAAACTTAACACTAGATTTACCAGACCAGTCAAAATGACTGGTCTTGCAAGATCAAATTAAAATTCCTACTGCGTGTAACATTTTCTTTAATTCTTCTAATCTTCTTTAATTTATAACAGAAGAATTAGTTTTATGAATTTTATATTATTTTATATATATTTGTAACAAATATATACTTTTTTGGTTTTGGTAGAAATAGATATATATATAAGCTAGTAAATCTAGTGTTAAATATAAATAAATATAAATATAAATGAACATAATAAAATATAAACCTCATTTAACTTCTTTCAGTTAAATACATTGTTATAATCACCTTTGCGATGCATCAAAGAAATACAAAATATAACACCGTAAAAGACAAAGAACCTCGTTTGCGTTTGCACCGAAAAGCAAAGAAAATACGAGGTAAAAAGTCATATAAAAGTATCAATTTCAATTGGAAATATCGTACTGAAGAACCCCTTGATATCTTATATGTGTGTAAGTGTACATTTTTATTTGAAGTTCTTTTTTCTTCGTATTGAAATGTAACACCTCAATTTTAGGGCATGTATCTACATTACTTTACATGAATGAATAATTCATTGATTTATTTTATCTATGAAATTTTCGGCTTTGAAAAAGGATTTGAGTGTTTAAAATAAACGTTCGAATATTACGAATTGCGTTATTGTTTTGAGCCTATTTTCACCAAATGATTTCTTAATTATTCTTTAATTAAGACTTCCAAAGTACGTGACCACTTGAATCGAACGATAGACGTAGGTCCGTTGAATTCTGTTCCGTCTCTTTCACTCACCGTTTAAAGGAAAGAAACAAAAGAAAATTCAATAGACTTCGAAGTTGAACAACATATTCGACTCATATTATTGTTTTTTTTAAATTAATATCTGCAAAATATGTCTTATTTAATGTAAACGTCATTACACAAGTCAGAAGTTTAAGCAAATACTAAAGATGACACAGTTCTGGCGTAAAATTACGTGACTCCGCTGTTTACTCATACAACTTTGTGTTAGCCTTTTAGCATGGCCGTCGTTGACATCGTAAAAATAAACTTATTTTGGAATTATTATAAATGCAACCCAATATTATAATATATATATATATATTATCAGTCTGTGATTAGCGAGTTTCTTGTGGTCTTCTTCTCGTTATACGCCTTTCCCAAGCCACTGTAGTCTGACGATGAGCAAGCACATGCCTTTAGTGCCTATGCTAATAAATATTTTCATTTCAATTCATTATTTAAAAATACAGATTTGAAATTATGAAATACAATCTACAGGTTATTCTACGACTTAACACATAAATGTAAAAATAAACATTTTTTATATACAATACTAATAGCGTTTAGGCAAGGGCAACGTCAAATTCGAAATAAATGCACTTTTTTAACAATGTATATTTTTGAATATTAGTGTAGACTGGGAATTGAACTTCCCACACATTGCAAAAGTCGTCTTTACTAAGTGTGTTTAAAAGACAATTGTTAAAATAAATAAATCTATTATGAAATTAATATTTGATTAGACAGCTTATATAATGATAACCCCTAAATCTTATTCTGAACTTACTTAAAGTCAAATTTCAAATTCGGAATCCCAGTCTGGTTCGTACACATAGGCGTCTTTTCTTTTTCTTTCACTGTACCTATCGATTTCCATTCAATCTTTGATTCATTGGAAATTTAAATACGTCTAGATTAGACTCTGAAGAAAGAGCGAAGGAATTGAAAAGGCATTGAAATCTAGTGAAGCTGCGGAACGGCTTGCGATTCCTGTTACTTGGAATTTCAATTGTCGATAGATTCTTTCAATTTAAAAGAACGGCTGAAAAGTATACGTTTAATATTAAGAGCTATTCTTATTGGAGTGTTTTGTGGTCTTTAGTTAGTTAGGCAGAGGTCTTGAGTTCCATTCCAGGTTAAAATAAATATTTATTTACATTTTTCCGCCTGATTATTCGGCTGATGTTTATTTTATATTAGCCCAGCATATGACAATACTCCGTCTGATGTTAAGCTAGAATGCGGTCCATGAGCCTAGACAACTGTTACCACAGACAGATGTTCGCATGCAACAGTCGACTTCACTCTGTCTAACAGGGCACATCTCGTTATCCCTGTTACGGGTGTTCCGCTTATAAGTGGTAGTACTTCCCCAAGACGACATACTAACCACGGCCGCTCTGAAACTAAAATATTATCAAAATTTTTAATCTCAATTAAATAAAATAAAAAAGTAATATAGAAAATGATATCCAAACGCTAGTATTTTTGGAAATATAGATACGAGATTTGAGCAATTGGAATGTAAATAAGTTTCATTATTAATAGCGCTACATAATGAACTACCAGTAATTATCTGATTACCAAACGGACGTTGCAATGCCATTGATTGATAGCTTGGTCATTTTCAAGCCCTGTTAGTAATTTGAATAGTGAAGCCAGCTCCCGTGTATTAGTGGCATGGACTACGCATTGCTGTCAATTTGTAATTAGCCGGACAAATTTCAAATTTGACTATAATATTTATATTATATTGACAATACCTATTTATTTGAAATTGTCTTAACGTTAATAATATGTGTGTTCTTTTGTGTACCAGCAGTTAAAGGTGTTATTATTAAATAAAGACAAGGTTCTCGTGTGATGTTGTAACGTTCATTGAACTTCTTTATTTTGATTTTGCTTATATAATACTAAAAATGCAAAGAGAACACTATTAAATTTAACTGTTATTGTCATTGTTCTAATGTTACATTAATCGTTATTATCGAAGGTGTTATGATGTCGGCATCCATTAACGTATGATTTATTAGTATATATTTATTAGTTTCAAACTAATGATCTTAAACCTAATATTACGTCCTGTTGACATAACATAACTCGTTATTAAATTAAAAAAGTATTATACGACTTACTATTGTAATATATTTAATTACTTGCCACGACTATTATTAAACTTTAATTTAGTTAAATACTAGTTTTTGTCTTTAAAAAACGTAGGTACAAAAATTACTTTAGATTCCATTCTAATCGCATAGTGTCTTTTCTCTGCCTACCGCATAAATTATTTATACTGTAATAAATTTACTCTTTGCCAGTAAACTCCTTCACATAAATATTATATGGACTTTAAAAAAAACCTAATTTATAAGAACATATTAAAACAAAAAAACGTTACCACATTTTTACCAAATAAATTATAAGAAAATAATTTGTAGGGGAAGGTTTTATTTTAACCGATTTTTTTTCTGTTATTCTTTATTCGACTAAATTTTTCGAGGTTATAATTTTAACCAAATCATTATTTACTTAATAACTTTAAACAATTGATGTACGTATTTATTACTGACATCGAAAAACTTTCTGTTCTATAATTGAAATTTAATTTGGTTAATAATAATAGTGCTTACTTGTATCATATAATGTCTTAATATAATTTTGTTAGTAGAATTAAAAAATAAATAAATAACAATAAAGGTATAATTGTATACTTTAAGTGAAAACTAAAAGTATTATTGTTGCTTTAGACTGATATAACCTTAACCATAGAGCTATTTGTAGCAGTCGCATTCTACCAATAATGAAGGAATTATTTATATTATTCATTTATTTATTTTTGTTTCGGCTTTCGGCTTACCTACGGTTTAAATATACTATATATCAAAACGTAAATAACGCCTATACCAATATAAATTATAGTACAAAAATACCATAACCACAGCGGTCTATGAGCTAAAAGGGAGCGGTTATAGAATACATTTTTATATACCTCCATTATGTTATTTTTGGACTTTGCACGTCATCGAAATTATAAGAAATAGGACCTGATATTGCTTCATGGAATTCTTTTCTATTTATCCTATTGTGTTAATTGACAAGTCATTGCATGAGAAAGATAATAATTCAATACATTTTTAGTTATTTTCAATGTGACCACCACTATGCCGGCTTGGTGAGATGAGTGGGCGCTACCCAAACTAATCACCCAAAGCGACTAGAACACCTCTCTGCACGCTGGCCAGTAACCATCATTAACGTCTGCTCCTAAAATTATTAGCAATAAATAAAGACTATTATTAAATATAACGTATAAGTCTTATAAAATGTAATAAATTTATGTGAAACTTTGTCCTTGAACTCTTTCTTAGAAGCGACATTTAAATATTTAGCACCTCCTTTAAAAGTCCGTCTTTGAAAATATAAAATTTTAAATTGACGTAAACATGAACAAAGGTCTTTGTTAGAAATATCTTAAATTGGCTATTATTTACAAGGCACTTTGACTTGCAAAATACATTTTCTATGTTTAATCTATCACCTATTATAATCATTGCGACTACGATGGCTGGAAACTTTCCAAACAAAAAATCAAAATAAACACAAAAATTAGGACCATTTTTTACATCTGAAAAGTGTTATGGTCACAAACAAATAATTAGCTAGGATTTTTATCAAAGTCACCAAAAGACTGAGTGTACCTAGATTCATATTTTTTCATATAAAGATTATTTACTATTTTTAACCCTTTAATTTAGTTTTTTTTTTTGTTAATTATTTCATATACAGGCTATGATTGACGAGTTTCTTGTGGTTTTCTTCTAGTCATACGCCCTTCGGAAGCTATTGTAGAGTCTGGCGATGAGCAAGCGCACGCCTTTAGTGCCATATGCTAATAAACGAATTTCATTTCATTTCATTACAATAATAACAATGGTTGTATTTATAACCACCGAGGCTTTTTGCATTGGAACACGCGATTGGTGCATCTTTCCATCGAAATATCGACGCCTGCTACGTGGGAAGGTATGTATAGTGCTTTTAAACAGGTGATATATTTTTTAATCCCCAAAAAGCAAATTACTTAGAAGAAAGCAATAAAAGTCGTCAAACCAAAAAAATTGCCATATTATTGTAATTTATTGTGAAATAAATTCCCTTTCTTTACACCAATAACTTTAAAATCTTTTCTGTATTTGTAAGAGCAACATTAATATCGTCATAAAAATGAAAATAAAATACTGAAAAATAAAGATATATAAATAATAAATCATATGCACAAATGCAAAAATGACACGTATATTTGTCTACATTGTAAAAGAATGTGTAATAATAATGAAACAGTACATGGCAGTACAAGTTCAACTAACATGCAGTCCATGAATAAAAGATAACCACTGCCACGGATAACTGTCTGCAGACAAGTCGCCTTCACTATGCCTGCTTGTGGACTCATATTATACTGGGTGATACCAATACTAAGCTTGATATCGACATTATGAAAGAAAGGTCCCCAAATTAAACCCTGTGGACATTCACAGAGTCCGTTCTATTGTAATTAAGTTAGTTCGTTATAATGCCAAATTATAGCTTTTAAATAACTTTAAAAAATCAAGTACCTTTTATCTTTATAATTCCCAACATGTTAAATTAGTATCAATATTAATCTAGGACTTAACTAAATAGGACACAATTATAATTTGCGAAAGTTGCGAGAGTTTTAGAGATCAGGGTTGGTTAGGTTTAGACAAAACCGCAGGCCTTTTAGCTTCATAGTGGGCAGTAGCATCCTTAATTAATTTGTGGTAAAAGTTGAAATTCTATCGATCATTAATAGTAACGAGGTTAAGCAGGAATTCTGGACCATATTAGCAATAAGTAGACGAGAAAATTCACAAAGCCGATGACTACATATAAATATATCAAGTATCAATCACAATAACTCCTAGAACTAGAAATCCTGTAGTTTGAAGCATCTTAGAGTTCAAAGGTTTATCTCCCTCATATATATCCAAGTTAGTTTAGGCGAATATTGTCAACAATCAACGAGCTCAATGTCACGAATAAGATTAATCTAGCTGCCCGCATAAGTACGATTGCGAAACAAACAACCAAACATCCGTTACCGACCGTACCCTTTATTTATTATATGACATGCCAGCAATTGATTATAAAATTTCTCAAACTTCGAAATGTCTGCTGTTCTGTTGGGTCTGAAATTTGACCTATACTCTTGTGGAATCTGCCTATTTGCGCGTCATCACCAAATATAAACAGAAAATTTAATTATTTGAATTTCGTATTTCTGTTCCTAATATTCTTCAATTATTGTCTTGCCCATTGATTCGCTATCGCTTGGATAAGATGTTCTTTATTAATTTAATGATTATAGCCGAGTTGAATGTTTTACTAGAAATCTTGATTACAAAAGTAGGTATTTAATATTTGATATTATTTTCATAGAGACCAAAATTAATATAAACATAATACGCATGCTCGTCGCTTCAAGCAATGATGTCACGTTTCTGGCAAATATGTAACCCTAAAACCCACATTAGTGTCAAAATGAAAAAATCATCTATCTTGAAATATGTAGATGCATAACCTTGGAGCCATTAGCGTGGACAGCGCACATTTGTCATCTGAGTTTTGCGTGTGGTACTTCATAATGTTGATATTACGTTTTTAAATATAATGTAGGTACAACAAGTAATCGCACTTCACTATGGCCGCAAACTCCTCTCCCATTATAACTGACTACATTACTTCACACTTAAAAGTCGTACTACTAATATATTTATTATTTTATTATATTCATTATTCATTTAAACCCTTTACACACATAAAATATGTCTAGTATTTGAATAAAAAACTGTTTGTTAGTAAAAAGGCAAATAGAAATTTCATCCATGCTTGATACAACCTAATTATTTAATAACTTACTACCGGAGACCCAAAGGTTCCTTTAGTTAAACCTTCAGCACTGAAATTCGAGGATCAAAAAAGATTAAATTTTCATGAGATCATACTTCTTAGATGTGGAATGTCGGAAGCGAGTCTCAACGCTACGTCTATACGGGTAGATAGGCTTTTACGTAAATGCGGAGAAATATTATAATATACGTCTATAAAATATTAATTTAGGCGATCCCTTTTTAAAGAAAACATTTTTTATAAAACTGAATTTTGTTAGTAGAATATATTTTAAAATATAGAAATAATAAAAATTTAATACGCATACAACAGGCATTTGTGATGTCTGAAATTATTCACGAATATGATTTAACTTGATTGATTATTTTCAGTATAATATCGAAAGCTTTGCAGCAATGCTACGATTACAGTGTGATGTAAGGCTTTTATAGAATTTGTAATGTACCTTTCAAACGAATATGTTAATTAATTAACTTTTAAATGATGAAAGAAGTTTACTATTACACTTAGAATTTGAATGAACTTGAATTAGCTATAATTTTTATGTAATTTTCCTATGAAAGAATAAACCACTTTAAATGGACAGTAGACCTTTTATAAAAAGTTCTCACAAATCTTAGATTTCATCCGTCAATCAATTTGGGCACATCTTCAAATAATACAACCTTTCTTTGGACCCAATAACCCTTCTAAGGGCCTTTTCTTTCAGTCTCAAATTTCACAAGAATATTTTTCCCTTATTACATTATTATAAAAAGGCAATTGTTCAATCAATTGAAAATTTATTAACAATCAGTTTTTATATTGAACAAAAGAATTTACTGAAGAAAAAGTAATCATATAGTTCAGCCATTCTCAAAGTGTGTTCCGCGGAACCCTAGGGCTAAAATACTGCAAAAAATACCTACCAAAGGGAGATTATAAGGTTACATCTAAATATTCCAACTAAACATTACGTAATATTACATTGCAATATGATTATTCATAAATACATATAAATCAGTTTTTTATAATTATATCAAGGCTTTTTCCTTCGCCAAAAAAGTTTGAGAGCCGCTATATTATACTAGTAGATAGTCATGTGGCGGTCGATTCTACAGGCCGAAAATACTTATTTAAGAAGGTTTTGACGTTTACTTTGTCAGTGTCATCTTTCTTGTTTTTTTCTGTTCTTTTTTTGCCACAATGCATTGTGATAATTATATTTTTAATCCATTTTAATCCGAAATATTATTTCATTTAAGTTTCTCCAAAGTCAGTAGACATGTTACGTGATTAAATAGTGGATAAAATATGCATAAATTGGATACAAAAACAAAAGGGGATTACCTTTGACCTAAGTTGTATATAAACACGCGATTTCTACATAAACAGAAGCATACAAAAATTACACAATTCACTTATTGTCTCTACGTAAATTAATATGTGATTTGCGACTCTGTTTCAATAAATTATTGGCCCGGTATTTCAATTACCACTAACTAGGTATTACTTTCTAATTAACTACAATTAAATTAACCAACAGTCTTACAGGATTTTCTTCACAATATATTATTCATACGTCTATCTATTAGTCAACTATTAATACGTAAATAATGTAAAATATCATTTTTGTACATTTAGACGTTTTAGCGAAATCGAATTTGTCATAAGCTATTAAACATTGACAAATATAATTATATCTAAACAAACATATTATAACATTACTAAATATAATTTATTTCTCTTGTTGCAGTCAGTCTGACTAAAATTATCACTAAACACAACTTATAAATTATAGTAATGTTAGCGGTAAGTGATTACAAAACTGTGATTAAAATAAAATTGAAATACCGTCTTGATATCTACATGCGTATTTTACCCTTGAACTCTGTTTTGGCACGAATGCCATTCAATGTCAAGACGTTAACAACCGAATAGCAGCGAATGGCTGACAAATTACTACGAAGCTTGCAACTACCTCACTGTCTCACTGAATAGGAAATCATTCCACCCGAGCCAGGTACCTTTGTACGGGGAGGGTGCCTCTATTTTTAGAATATTTTGCAGAGTCATTTCGTGTAAATTTTTTTTTTTTTCAAAACTTTTGTAATTTCAGATATTTTTTGTAGGATTATTGTTTCGTATTAAAGCATGAATTCGTGATGTTTTTTTGACTTACCCGCGCCCTTCCATCCGCGTATATTTTAATAGTATTTTAGGAGACATTTGACCGCGCCTTATCGTCGCCATGTCTTCGTCAATCAGCAGTCTACTTAATAACTTTTACTACTGAGAAATTTTAATATATATTTATGTATTTAGTAGAAACAGATACTCATTAAGATGGCGTTATTTTATTAATTCGCAAAGATCTTCAACACCTGCCCGTGATGACATTTTTGATTAATATTAATTCCGAATTATAATGAAATAAATAAATGCGGCGGCACTTTACGTTTTGAATTTGACATTTGCAGCTGTTACATCTTCTCAGTTTAAAATAAACTTCCTCGAGCTATTTTGCTTCTAATTTCATAATTATATTTTCATGACTATTGCATGTATGACTCAACGCTGTTTAAATTATCTTGAGTATTTTTGTTTGTACAGAATTCCCGCTATACTTGCTTTATGTGACAAATGAGCAACACTGAGCTCTCTCGTTAAAAAAAGAGTTTATTTATATTTATATTTTAGACCTCAAAACCCAATTAATTTACAGCTACATAATAAATTAAAAAATAAATAAAAAAAATCAAAACTTTAGGTACAAAAAACAATAGAAATGTATAATTACATATTAGAAATAATAATGAAGACCTATTTCAATTGTACATGTAATTAATCGTATGAGAATTGAAAAGAAACTTAATAATGGTTACAAGGAAATGCTTTTTTTCCTCAGTAATTTGTCTTCTTTTTTTTTTCAAGAAAATCTCTTCGCTAGTGGACATAAATCAATTTGTTAGTGATCAATATAAAAAAGTGTATTCTATAATGATTTAAACAATGGCTTTATTTTATTTTAATAGGTGTCTATTTGTTAATGTCTTTAATTGACTGGCAAAGCTTGTGACCACTTTATGTGAGTATAGGTACTTCTAGATAATTAGATCGGCGGATAATAGATGTTCTCACGCACTTTTCGTTTGACACGATTCAATGCTGGTTTAATATGATTTATTATCCTATAGATACATTGGATATCAGTGCAACGCAAACATAGGTACAACATTCATACCAGAAATAAATATCTCTTCTTTATTTGTCTCCACCCTGACACGCCACAGAAGTCACGAAGCCATCTATACTAATATTATAAAGAGGAAAGATTTGTATGTTTGTAATGAATTGGCTCAAAATCTACTGGACCGATTTCAAAAATTCTTTCACCATTTGAATGCTACATTATCACTGATCAATATAGGCTATATAAATTACAGGATAAAAAATAAGGATCCTCACTAAAACTACAATAATGTAACTCAAGGTTGCCAAAAATTGCCATAAAAGGCAGGCGTCGTCGTTGAAATATGAAACATCATTAAACTTCATAGTACTTTATATCTTCACTAGCTGTTGCCCGCAACTACGTCTGCGTAATAATGAATGAAATAAATCTAATAAGATTTATACAAACTTTCATCCCCTATTTTATCCCCTTAGGGGTAGAATTGATCAAAATCCTTTCTTAGCGGATGCCTACGTCATAACATCTACCTGCATGCCAAATTTCAGCCCGATCCGTCCAGTGGTTTGGGCTGTGCGTTGATAGATCACTAAGTCAGTCAGTCACTTTTGAGTTTTATATATTTAGATTACTACGCGAACGTAGTCGGGGGCAAAGCTAGTATACAATATTTTTATACATTTTAACTTCAATGTAATATTTTTTTATTGTCGTCTATCATTCACCTCGTGCAGAGAGTATCAGTGGTATAAAATACCATTTAGTATATAGTTAGTAGTAGCTACGATCTAAATGACCTAAATAGGTATGTATATTACATCTATGTACACTTATATCAATGTCGGATTCACACGCATGAATGGTGGCCTTCATAACAATTGTTCTATAGTAGCCGTATATGTAATTACATTGTCAGTTGAGAATGGGTACTTTATAATCGATGCAGCATCACTCGTTACAATTACAAATTGACCCCACTACTAATAATCTAGGATCTAACAACGTGCCTGACATTCTATTGTGATAATTAGTGGACGTCGCCTCGCAACTATGTTATTAGGATTTGCTTCTGTATAACTGCGTATTATATTTTTATATGCACGTATAGATTGAAAAACCCGTATTCAAATCTCTCAAAATTCCGACCGGTATAGCATGACATGATTCCCACGTACTCTATGATTCCTTTTATCTAAGTAATTAAACTGAATCGTAAAACTCTTTTTTTAAATATATATCTTAACTAGCTGTTGCCCGCAACTACGTCTGCGTAATAATGAATGAAATAAATCTAAGAAGATTTATACAAATCTAAAATTTATACAAAATTGCCAGCGGCTTCGCTCGCGTTAAGAAGTATTATTATTAATTAGGTTTAGTTTGTGTGGCTTTACTTTTGTTTAACGTGTGTTAAGTAGTTATCACCATTCCTGTCGTGGGTCATAATTGAAAACTTGCTTCAGTTATTAACCACATATCTGTCAATTTTTAATTTCAGTTCAATCAGTCGAAAATCTAATAAGATTTATACAAACTTTCATCCCCTATTTTATCCCTTTAGGGGTGGAATTTTTTAAAATCCTTTCTTAGGGGATGCCTACGTCATAGTAGCTTTATGCATGCAAAATCTCAGCCCGATCGATTTAAAATTGACAAAGTTTCATACAAACTTTCATCCCCTATTTTATCCCCTTGGGGGTAGAATTGATGAAAATCCTTTCTTAGCGGATGCCTACGTCATAACATCTACCTGCATGCCAAATTTCAGCCTGATCCGTCCAGTGGTTTGGGCTGTGCGTTGATAGATCACTAAGTCAGTCAGTCAGTCAGTCACCTTTGAGTTTTATATATATAGATTATTATTGTAAAACATGTTTTGCGTTAGAAAAAATATTACATACTGATTAAAATTATAGCAAGTGCACTATATAATGTAAGAATAGTTATAAAACTGAAATAATCCAGTTAACAGTTCAGCTGAACAATATATGGAATTAATACGAACAATTATTTACGGCCTCAGTGTCAGTTCAGTATCCAATAGTGCATATTTTTGTACTGTAGCAAATCAAGTGTAACACTGCATATAAATTCTTTCGGCGGATTTATGACGTACTCACTTCAATAAACACGACTTTAACACAGTAAAATAAAATAAATAAATTCAGATGTATTACTGAATAAATAATGATTGTTACGAATTGTAATTGCTGTCCTAACTTTTAACGCCTTGAAGTGACCTCAAGAGTTCAAGCCGGCTATTAGTAACCGTTGAGATAGTTTAAAATAAAAAGAAATAAATAAAAACAACTTCGAAAATAAACGTTATAATTTTAAATGTAAAATGAAATAAAGTTCCAAATAAAAGTATAAACACAATAAACTAAACTAAATGCACTCAAAATCAGTCAATTACAATTGTAAATACATAAATCATTATCACGGTTATTTTCCATACAATAATTGTTTACAAAACTACGTAACTATTCTAATTATGTATGTATGTGCGGGCAACTACCAAAACTAGAGAATACTCTAATATTTACATTTCTATCTACATTATATGCGTAGTGCCTAAATGCCTAATGCGTACATTTATACTTATTTGTATATGAATAAACCTCTTACAGATAATCTATGCCAGTGATTCTCAACATTTCTTTTTTTGGTGCGGCATACTTAACGATTTAAAAAATTGGCGGCACACAAAGAAAATTTAAATCATATTATTTAATAATATTAACATTATTATATATCTAAAATTTGGCGGCACATTTAGAATTTCGTGGCACATAAAAGTGGTTAAAAATGCCTAATCTATAGTAACATTAAAAAAAAATTATGTCTATAAAAAAGATGTTTTTCTTTGAGAGCAAACATTAAATTATTAGAAGTACAATATAAAATATAGACACAATTTTCGAGAGCACTTAGAGTTTCATAGTACCTAATTGTAAAATTTTCAACATACGTAAATGTATATACCTACATATGTAAATGTAGATTTAACATTCAAATTTACTTAGGACCTATTATGTCATTAATGTAATATCAAAATCTATATTTATCCAATAAACATACGTTTTCTTAAAATAAAGTGTTACAAAAAAAAAACTCCGCCAAAAATGCCCGAGGTTAAATACAAATTGGAAACTCGCATGTGTAAATTGTTATCTCTATCCCTTGGGACGCGTCCCAGATACGACTCAAGGTTCACATAATTAACAAAAATCCAATTATATCGAACATTATTTATACGACCAATGAAGCAATTTCGATCACGGTACGAATTCTCGACAAAATTCGATATAACACAATTCGAATCAAAATTATATCGATGTAATTAAATTACTAATATAAAAATTCCGATAAGAAATCACCTTAAATTATAACTGGTTATAACATTTAAAGTGATCGTTATGTAAAGGTCAGGCCACGTATGCGCGTGTCATATGTGACGTACGGTCGCATGACGTATGCGTCGTATTACAGATTTCAATTAAAACATTTGTAGACGGTGTTTTATGTCCTCGACGTAAACGTAGTCATAAGATAACTGACCAATGAATGACCATGAACGTCTATTACAACATAGTAGATTATCTTTATAAACGCATAAGACCAAATGTTTACGCAATGCACGCAAATGTAGTACTCAGTACATGTAAAGATTTTCATATAAATATTTCGACGCATTGCATTCGTACGCACGTGCTAGTCACACATTGTGCAAACTATATGGGCCCTGATCATTATCTCTTGAGCATTGAGTGCGATAAATCTCAAGCATTAAATCTGGGTAAAGAGCCATTTTAAATTTGCGTATATCATGCATAGACCATTCCTATTATTCTGATAAGAGAAAATACATAAACATGTTCGTCATTTTAAAATCATTTCGAGTTTCTAACTATATCCCAGCGCATGAATAGTAAAAAATCACTTATAATTCGGTTTATTAAGCGATATTTTAAACAGAACATTTATATTAAATAAAAGCAACCTATTCTAATCATTGGTTTAAAAATAGGTAATTAAATAAAACAGTTTTACAACGTAATTAATTCCAATACAATCCCTGCCTATCTAATTTTAAAATAAGCAGCGTTATTATGTTTATTATTAGATGAAAAAGTTCATTTTTATTTATAATAGTATTAATTTTAGTCTCAACTGATGTAAGGTGCTATCAACAACCCGTTCAATCATCGGCATAGTCAATATTTCACACAATCTACTAAAAATAACGAAAACATTTTGAATGGAAACACGTGTCCGAGTTATGATAGTTTACGATCTACCGCTAAAAGAATTCACAAGAATTACATTTATACGTTTCCTTAGGCCGATTATACATGTTTATTTAATATTTTTATATCGATATAAACTCATAATATTATAGTAAATTTTAGAATTAGCTTAAAAGTAGCTGAATGAAAACCCTATCAACCTTGAATTTGAACGATTGCTGTGTGGGGTGTTTTTGGTTCCGTGCGTCACCGGTAGGTTCGCATTGATTCGCTTTATATAAAAAAACATTGACATTTAGGAAATGTCACTATAGATACACTCTACATATTATTATATATCTTCTAAAAATAATCTATTGTACTCCAAAATATTTTGTTAATAGCTGTTATTAGGTATTAAATCTCTAATGTGTAACTGACCTAATAAATATATAGTTTTATCTCCTATAATTTTAAAAAAATCTATTACTTTTAGTTGTTTGAATTATCACGATCACAGTTTTTTACATTTGTATAATAAAAATATATACAAATGATATTAAAAAAAGTTAGACATGCCAAAGAAATAAGGCCATTTATGTAAATCCGGATTATACGTTTTTGTACTAAAAATTATAAATGTAAGAAATATTGAATTAGGGATTTGGTTCGAGTTTTTATTCACGCCGCACCGACCGGATAGATTTAAATAAAATCTACCTCGTGTATGTAAATCTTTAAAAGTAAATTATTAGCATTTCCACACATCAAAATAGCTCTAGAGTTAACCGTTACTTTATTTTCTCGTTTGCTTGTTAATTTTTACTTTACATACAAAAACCGTTGTTTAAAGTTGTTTTAGGTTAGTCATTGGTATATTCATTGATTAGCTAAAAGAACGTTCGCGGACTAAATTGATGATGTTTGTAAAATAATAAAATAGTGAGTCTGTAACGCGTATAAGCATTTGTTTTTAGGAAAATAGATGCGTTGTAGAGAAAAAATCAATGTTTTTAAAGACGCCCAATAAAATTAATTAACCGACCTAATTATTTGCGAATAAATTTAGGCTCTATTTAGATTCTTAATAGTGAACTAATTAATAATTATATTAATTTTCGATTGTCTTAGCAGTTGTAAGCTTAAATTACATTATTAAGTATATTAAAATTAAATACATTTTTGATTAATATTAGGAAATGACCGCTGATACTTAAACTTAATTTGGTTAGCAAAAAATCCCTAATAGTGTTAACCTCACCATTGTTCTTACATGTACATTTAAATAACATCATGTGGAAAGCATTCATTTCAAAATTAACCACCTATACTTGTAAAATAACACAATTACGTTGTCGCGAGACTTTATAAATTATTTAAATAATTAACCTCCCTCTGGCCTAGTAAGATTTCAATCGTATGTACCAAGTAATTGAGTATGAAAAGGCCCATAATTACATTTTGCCAAACGTTGAATATTCATTAAAATTTCACTTCTTATTAATGTTCATTTTGCGTTCGGAGCATTCCTTTGTTTGTTATGCGGGCTGCGGAAGATTTCCAAAATACATGCTGTAAGGGTATTGGCAACTCAGAACAACTGTTTCTAAAGAATACCCACATGCGGAATAACATCCGAATCAATGACAAATGAAAACGAATCATAAATTCACGACCGAGCAATATAAGATTGGTTTCGTCTCATACAAAAGAATAATTTAATTATAAAATCTGCAGATAACTGAAAATACACTCAAGAAAAAAAATTAACCCAAAAGAATGAACCTCATTTTTCGGAATTTTATCGAAACGGTTTCATAAAAAGATTTTTATGGGTATTTAAAACGCTAAAGCATAAACAAGGTTAATTGGGTTGGGCTATGTACATTTTATATGCCTTTTTTATTTATTGCCTTTTAAAAAACAAAACAAAATTAAAGCTACCCTGTACATGATCACCTTTTAGAAAACACACACAAATAAGATTTATACCTATAACACCTGTTAGCCAGCCGGCATAGTGATGATGGGTGCTTCTGGTAAAAGTCTATAGCAGCTGTTGCCTTGGACTTCTATACATTTATTTGCAACCACCACTTTGGTCGCGGTGAGCCATTTTAAATGAGTTAAATTATGGTTACGATTAATTTCATACAATATTTTTTATAAACTACAACTTTAGTACAACTTACCTAATTTGTTAAATCCAATTAATTACGTTGATTAAAAATATGACCTGAAACAAAATAACAATTTAAAATAATTGATTTCTCAAATTAAGTTGAAACCATTAAAAGTTATAATATACATATTGATTTTGAAAAGATATATTATAAATTTATGTAAAGAGTATGCTCTCAATATTATCAAACGAGGACAATCCCATCTATTATAGAATCCCAAAAATATATTAAATTTCACAAAGATCCTGTAAAAGGTTATTTGTCAAAGCTTCTATTTTGATAATATACAGGAAGGAAAAACCCTTACCTATATTTAAGAATTATATTACAAATAAAGAATATAAATCATGTTTTCTGTGAAGATTATTCAAATTTGTATTAAAAATATGAGAATTTATGGATACCATCACACGCCACATAACTAAAGAAAACCTACCAATTAAATCGCAATATATCTCTTTCTAATGCGTAACTAGAGCAATGGGCTGCTTTATTCCTCTGTTACTATAAATAGGGTGAACATACGTTTGTACAGAATATAACTGCAGGTGAATAATTTATGATCCTACTTTAGCTTTTATCCGCGTCTTCGCTCGCATTTAAGTCATTAAATAAGTATCAGATATCATTTCAATAGAACTATACTCAATATTTTATTATAGTCAATTGGAAACTATAGTGAAAAATAAAGTATCCTATGTTACTTCTAGTACCTCCAAAAATATGTATACAAAGTTTCATGATGATCGGTTAAGTAGTTGTTGCGTGAAAACGTAACAAATAAACTCACATTCACATTTATAATATTAGTAGAGATAAGAAACTTGCTTATATAATGAATAAGTAACAATAATAATGTAATATTTTAATAAGAATATTTTCTACCTAAAAGAAACATAATTTCCTATATGTTGAGTACATTTAGAGGATGGTTGTTAAAATAGACTAATATGTCGATATTAGAAGACTTTAATCAAATTAATGTGTTTTGGTGAATGTTTCCTCACCGTTCATGTAACAAGCTTACCTATAAAATTAATTGATATGTACCCATCTACGTCACACATTTGCTTATGAGAGAGCAGGCATGAGCAAAAAACAAAAAAATAAGTAGTGCTGTCTCTTTCTACGCAACTCGGCTCCTACTTCCTAAGATTTTTATAGCTGCTCGGTATATGACAACGAAACCTAGAATTAATCTAGAGCAGAAGCAACAGCTGCGACAGAATTGTTCTGGCTAATCCCAAAACACGACTAGCAAGAAAATAAACTCTAGTCCGTTCCATGAGTGGCGAGAACTGCCAATATGTAATAGTGTACCGTCCAAGTTGACATTATTATACTTGAGTGCTAAATTAAATCCGAAACGCGACTACTTAATTTACAAATTATTTAAAATCTACAGCTAATTGAACTAAAACCTAATGAAAAAAATCACTATTATATTTCAAGTATCGTCTTAATTTTAAAGACTTTTTTTGTAATAAAAAGAAACTTTCATGAAGGTAATTTTTCAATGTTTCCTCCCATTCAGTTGTCTCCACTGAAAATCTGCCAAATTATCACACCGATGGCAGCAACGGCGTCACAGTGCCGACGCGACGCTCAGGAATTATGTGTTGACCTTATCACCATTGTGTTGGTCATGGCCATGGACATTCTCATTGATAATTTGTTACATACACAATTTATCTTAGTAGTTTATTATTATTACAAAATTTGCATGAATTTAGGAATAAATTGGACCACAATGCAATTGTTGTAAAGATTATAAACAAATGAAATAATAAAATATTTATACGATAATTATAAAGATGAATTTTAAGTTAAAAATAAAACCAAAGGACTCATTTTATTTTGGGCCCACTACGAATTGTAACGTAAGTATATTGTTCGTATTATATATAAAGAAAATAACTAATTTATAAGAGTAAATGAACGATACATTATTACAAAATGTAACCGGAATTATATTATAGTGATTTCTTTGTTTTGGTACATATTAAAAATCATAGTTAAATAGCTTGTGGTGCAGGCGTTTTCTCAAAGAAACAGTTTTTTAAATCCATTTCATGCCATTTACATTATATTATATATGAAATATATTTCGAATAAATAGACACAAAATTCCATTAACACATTTAAGCGTATTTTTTGTAATTTTATTGGCGAATTGCCGGAAAATTTCGCCGCCCTCAAAACTCCCAAGTGAACTTGAGAAATAAAGTTTGCAGAAAGTCTGTTTGAAATTACTTGTGAAATAAATTATTAGGTCCAACAAAGTCGGGATCATTAATAATTGCAAAGTGGCTACCAATTAGATGTCTTACAAATCAAAATTAATCAAACAATGATTAAATAAATATTCATTTCGTCTTTTTCTTTTTATATTCGTAACAATTATATAACTTTTGTTTCAAAGAAATATGCGCATTTGTTTTTCAATTTCATAAAATGAAAGTAAGAAGTCTTATAGTGTTCACACATTTATTCTTTAGTTTATAACGATTCCGAAAACCACCCATAGATGGCGTTACCAAACAAGGAACACACAAACAAACTAAAAATGTGTTAAATTTTAGTGTTTACCAAACCGGAATCGCTTTAAATTTTATTTTACGTATTACGGACCTTTTTTGTTTATCATTTCGTTTTATTAAGTATTGCCTCACATGCAAAAGGAATGTATCTATCGCATGTAACTATATTAATTACGTACACCTACAGCCAATAAACACGTGGTTACGTAATAGATATGAAATAATGGACAAAACAGTGACACATTGTCAACAAACTGGGCCTACCTAATTCGTCGAAACTATGCGATTTAGCGTAAGATAAAAATATTTGAAATAACAACGCGTTTGTAGTGAAACATCAGTGAGAACTAATGCTTTAGGTACGCCTCGAAGTCACGTAAAGTCTTTGATAAAGCGTTGTTTATTGTAGACAAGGATCACTTACGTTTGGAGATAGAGTTACACATTTTTTATTTATGGCAGTCTGACATGTGACTGTAGTGTTGTCAAAGAGAAATGTCTGCAGGCAGGATTAGTTTAAGAATTAAGCAATTTGATGAATTAAAATATAGAAAATATAATAATCCCTCGAGTTATACATTATTTTACAGAAAAAAATGCCTCTGTTCGTCAGCTACAGTAATTTTCCTTACATTTTAACATATTTCTTTTCGTAAAGTCAATAGATCAAGAAAAGAAAAGGAAGACGAAAATTGGAGTTTTTTCTTTCTTTCTTGTAATCACAATTCCTGCGACTGCTATATCGACAACTTCATATTTATATTATTTCAAAAGGATAAATATTACTTTTGTTCATTTTGCGCTTTTTACGCGTAATCTATATTCTTTTGTTTTTAACCTTAATTAAAATTAATTACTAAACAACTAACCCTGAATGCTCTTGGTCAACTTGATTTCGAATTCTAAACTTTATAGTTCTCTTATCATGGAGATTAAAGGCATAACAGTACTATAAACCCGTGGACAAATAAGTAGAGTAACATTTTTAAATATTGTCATAAAAAAAAACAAAAGACTGTAATCAAAAAACTGTGGTAAGCAAGATAGCATCTGACATTTTAAAAGATATTCGTGGTTTATGGCCATAAATTGCCAGAAATTATTTCATTTTATTGTCTTATATCATCCACAAATGCATACTATAATATACATATATGTATATCTGTAGGTATATTAAAAATATACATATTTTTCGTAATTATTAAATTATAAAAAGTTCGCATACACATTTATATCTCATTAAAAAAAGTGTTTATTTTCTTTCAAAGTTTTACGTCTGTATTTGTTTGGTCTGCAATGAACTTTCCATTTGTTATAAACTGCTACGACTTATGTCTTTAAAACTTTATAACAGTAACTCGCAGTGCTAATTTCACTATTTAACTTTTAATACAATATTATTTTATTATTTATTTATTATAATACAAAAAAAATATTAATTCCTTTTTATAATAATATCACGTTTATACGAATAATATATTAATATTTATAAATAAATAATACAAATATTTGTTCGGCCCAAAAATCGGACCTGGGATATGCTAGGCACTACGTCACCTTGGCCGTGCCAATTACGAAGTACGTCCTGTATATTATGTGGCCTGACCTTCAATATTTTTGTTCTTATTACAAATAAGATTGATTATCTTTAAATGTCTTATCATTTTAATTAATATCAGTTTAAATTACCTAATAATATATAAATTAATTCATACTAAAATATACATAAATTATTTTTAAATATAATTTAATTACCGAGTTGAAATTTATAAAAGACTTCTTGGCTTATCGCCAGTTGATGTCATGTCTTTTTACTTCAAGGAATATTTTTAATAGAAAATTTAATTTTAAAGATATAAAGTCTAAATTTCTTTGTGAAAAAGCACAAAAAAACGTAATAAGATTTGCCGCAAAAGGATTACTTTGATGTTATATTTTCACCTTAAATTTCTGACCTTTTTTTCTTCTTTTTTACTTAACAAAATCAGTTATTTTGAATATATACAAATATATGAATAGACGTATTAAATTAACATGATACATTTTAGTGATATATAAAACAAAATTATTTTAAACTATTTATTGCGATTTTTACATGTAGAGAATGTCACATTACGATCGTTAGAAGGCTATCAATGTAAAATACATTAATTTTATTTGAGGTCAAATTTTAATGGTAGAACAGGGACAAACCTTTCATACCCAGTGATGCCTGTGCCTTGCGTCACATTAAACAATGCTCTTTTTGCTCTTATCAGTCAATGATGATCGTATTGCGATAAAGATATTTAATATTCTAATTTAATTCGCTATGGGTAGGTAATAGGATTCAGTTTCGCTTAAATTAATGAGATGCGACTTAGGCGGTACGCTTTTGATGTTACCGTCTACTTAATTGTTTAAATTATTCCCGAATTTTGGTATTTTCCGCGTCCTACATATTTTCAATGTTGTTTTGTAATAAACAAAATATGTTTTTATTTTTAAGAAGGTTTTTATATTTAGATTATTAATTATACAATAGTTTAGGGGTTTACTACTTAAAATAATAATAATATTAACTACGAAAGTTAGTTCAAACTTATTTACTTATTTTAAACTATCAAATTAATATCTTATGTTTATTACTTTCTTATGTTAAGTCTCGGAGACGCTTCGTTTAGCCAATTCAATTGTTTCGCCGTAAATGCCTGTAACAGGGGTGACCAACCTGCGGCTCTCTGAAGGATTATTTGTGGCTCTCGATAAATGTATCCGAATTCCCTTTTCATTTTTGTGTTATTACATTTTTACAAATTATTATCGTTCCGTATGTGTTTCAAAATATCATTTAAATTACTGACAACAAATATGAAAGACTAAGTGCAACGTTTTTTAAATACCTTTTAAATACGTATTTAATTGCAGCTCGCGAAATACTTCAAATTTTGATAAATGGCTCGAAAGAAAGGAGCTTGGCCACCCCTGGCATATGATAAACAGAAATTCACCATACAGTCGTATACTTTTTCGACAAGTTGTCTAGGTTTCCTTAACCCATTCTCTAGAGTTAATTGCTAGGACCGTAAACTATTTCATTGTTTTCTCACTAAGAAACGATCTCAGTGACGGATATAATTTTTCTTTTAATTCATAATCACCTATTGTTCTGTTACTTCCCGTTAATAGTTTTGTCTCTTCAATAATTAGTGGTATTATCAATGAACCTTCCCGAATCTCCTAAAAAATTGGCACTAATGTAATTTTTGTACTTTACTACTATAATGCTACAATTACTATACTTAACACATAAAATAATCCATATATAACACATTAAAGGGCACATATTTGCGCAGTTTCACATTCTCCAAAGCTTTCAAAGTTTCTACATTGAAAATTCCCTGAAGATAAGTAAGGACTTATTCAATTAATTACACAAATTGCAGACATTCCCCCGTCTCTTCTAATAGCTTAATTATCATATAAAGATCCATATTTATCATTTTAAAGCGCGTTTATGTTCACGCTCATTAAAATCTTCATATTAATACAAATATAAATATAGACACAGACAAACCGTGACAATGTCGTTGTTACCGATACCGTCGAAAAATTTCTGCGGCCAACATTTATAATAAAATGACGTTTATAATTCACACAATTATTTACGTCACAAAAAATATTTTAAAAAAATTATTTTAAATTTAGAATAACCGTAACTGGGCGGCTAATCAGGCGCACGAACTTCGGATGAAAATATGGGCGTTTCCTACTCAAGAATAAGGAATTACAGGTTTGATAGTGACTTCACGACAGATATGCAACTCAGGGGTTATTTTACGGACATTTGAAAGGACTTTTTACGAGCTCATATGTCTAAATTCACGTAATCTACAGAAATGACGGCCGTATCACGAAACTTCGAATATACCTGAGTAGCCCCCCGAGCAGTTAAAAGTGTCAGAATGTAAAATTTAATTGTAAAAGGAAAAGTGTTATTATAAAAACCAGTTCTAGAGCAATTGAATGAAAAATAACTACAAGATAATTAGTTCCAAGTCTGTAATTACTTATACATTGATAACGTCGCAGGGCGTCTCCTTAATTGCATACAATGGATCGGCCGTAGTTGAAACAAATCGTTTCATTGTAATCTGTTCGTATTATTATTTTCTTATATATAAGTAACAAGAAACTACGTGTCTTTATTTTTTCTAATGACATTTTTTACTTTTTTTTATAAAGAACTGAAGTATCTGTTGATCGCTCTACTCGGCATTACGTCAAAGAAGATAAAGAGAGATAGATGATAGATTATCTGGTCCATAGTCGAGCAACGAATTGATTTAGGTGAATGATCTTTACTCATGTACATTAGTCTACTAGTACATACAATCTCATATGTTTAGTGAAATTTTGATAGGCAAGAACTTTTTAAAACTTCCTTATTAAAAAAAAAAAACAAAATTTACAATTTAGCTAAAGGATTTTCAATAGTTCATTCATGGACATACTAAATGTATTGAGTTGAAGATTGCATGTAACTTATACAATTCGATTTTACCGAGATTTTATAGAAGTTTTATCGATAGCAATTGTTTATGTATTTCGAAATATGACGCAGAATCATAGGAATAAACATACATAAATTTTAAATCGAGGTTTTTTTAATATAAATTTTATTTCTAATTAACATTTTTCAAATGTAACAGTACATTTTAAACTAGACTAATGAACATGAATACGCTATTAATACGTATTATATGTTAAATTCATTCTAAAAATACATTTTTTTATCCAGTTATACCTTCTACCAAAAAACTTCAATCCACTCGAACGTTCGACTCCCAAAAGACTAGTAACAGATTTCGAAGTTAACACGCTCACCTTTTTTGTACAAAAAAACTATGTCTACAAATTCAACCTACAATATTTATCCCAACGGACAAATAGACCTTTTTGTAACCAAAATAATAAAATATTATTGTATTTCAATCGTTACTAATATTATACGAAATATTTTATTATTATTACTATTTATAATAATAAATAAATAATAAAGAAATTTTATTATTGTTCTGTTCACTTTTATTAAATTATTTAATTTAAAACATTTATGATGTCAAAAAAAAACAAATGAAACAAACATCAGCTCAGTTAATCCCGCCGTTATATACAATAATTTAAATAACCGCAATAGACTTTTAAATTAGATAAAAAGAACTCGCGAATAAATTCAGACATCACTACAGTTTTATTTAGTAAATTTTAGTGAATCTTATATGTAATTGTGTATTCTTGCATTTAAGAAACATCTATTTATGAGTAGTATATATTATAATCAAACCTTTTCTAAGGGAATTTCTAATGTAAAGACTTCACTATGACAAATATTAAATGCGTATTAATTGTGTTAATATTATATAAAAATTAATACACCTTTTTTAAAAAAATGTTTGTCAGATCTTAATCACAGAACCAACTTTACTTGAATAGCTTTAAAAAATATAGATCGATCTGAGAATAGACTAGTATTTTTATTTTATCATATTCCAAAAGTGGATTTTTCAATTTAAAACATTTTAGCTAATTAAAAATAATAGATTTTTAGCTTATTTTTATTTGCTACATGCTTAATAACGACTGAAGAAATTTGTTGATCTGAAATTTGGTCGAAACGAGACTATGTTTATCTATTTTACCTTACTTTAATTTTTTAAGAAAAATAAAATTGAGAAAAATATTTTACAGTTTTAATATATCGATAAATAATATAAATTCGATAACGTATCTGTCCCTATAATATTAATCTTGTGTGAACGAGAATTATTCAGACACGCGCTCTGAGATAAGGCTAAAAATAAATATTATGGTATTAGGCACTTTCTTATACGAACGAAATTACATTATATTTTTTTACATTAGGATAAACAGCAAAATTGGAATTTAATAGCTATATTATTCATAATGTTTTCTACGATTTCGCCCTAATATCTGTGAAACCGAGGTGACGTTGCTACGAGTAAGATCAAAATAATGAAGAAAAAAATGAGCATCGTGACGAAATAAACCAACGCGGACCTAATGCTTCCTAATATTTATTCACCCGTTCTTATAAAGTTATTTTGTTTCAATCTGATGCGTCATGCGCCCCACTTGTTTTGTAGATCAATTTTTTTTACTAATCTGACCGAGTGTTCTTAACGCACCCCACTGTATTGAGGATGCAGACTTGGTGAAAGTACATAACAGGGTACAAAGATTCTCCCCTACTATAAAACTGTCGCGCCCGAGTTACATCCGAAATCCCCGCATGGGCTCCCCTACTATTGCATGTGATCCGTTATACTGTATTATAAATATTATTAATCTCAAAGAAAGCGTATTATATACATATACATTACATAAGTATATATAAGTTGATTTTCAATTAAACTAGAAGTGGGTTTTAATGTCTTTTTTTGTAATTAGGTTTTTATGCATAAAGATAAAAAATAATATTTTATAGTAACTTAATAAATTATTTATGGAATGCATACATCTAGATGCAAAATATAGCGCCCCCTATATTTTGGTATCGTAACTTAAAAAGGCTAGCCCTATTTACATTCATAACAAGCGTTGGAAGACGGTGTTAATATAATATTACGAATGTGAAATAAAAACCTGCAAATACTAAAATTAAGTACTGCCCTTTACTCGCCAAAAAATATTTACTTTACTCTTTCCAGTTTGTTTACGCGCAAACAAAACCACTTCATTATTTATCTTTTTTTTTCATATTTAGCAAAGATAAATCTTCCCTTTGTTACTCGAAACTTCCCATTTTCCCTTTAAAGAATTCAACCTCTTTTCGCGTTTTAATTTTTAATCATACCGAAGCGTCTACTTGAAGCAATGACTATTATTCCGTCCCCATGACATAGCTACAGGATGTCTGTAAATATTACACAAATCATAAAAAGCAATTTACTCGCGATTACTGATAGATTATTCATTTAAAAAACAAAAGAAGACAGTTCGATTCGATAGCAAACGTTTATTCGTAATATTTTTTTTATAAATATTTGTGTTGCCATGTTTATGTTGTCCTTGTCTTCGTATATATGTATATGACAGAGTATATAAAGTCAGGTAAGTGTATGTATTTATTTATACAAAATAAAAGAAATAAATACGTGATAATATAATACGCTGATAAGTGATGGAACTCGGGACCTCCGTTCTAACACAACCAACTACGAGTATTCCAGAACAACTCCATCGTTTCTATTTTTAAAAGTGTAGTCAAAACATTAAATTCCTCGCAAAATAAATTATCTTTCACGTAATTATTTATGTTAATTTATGATTGAGTTATTTTTCTTCATAAAATAAAGATAAGCCGGAATTAACTCTAACAACTGGAAATGTAGGTATAAAAAAAACTTATCTATTTCAGTGTTAAAAACGTACTGGCGCACGCGCAATCTAAATAACTTTACGACATCAGACAAACGTAAGAATTACTATTATAAACTACAACCATAAAAATTCTTCAGCATATTCCTACCTTTTATTACGCACGTAAATTATTCAGTAGATACACTATAATTTTTTTGCCAAAACAAACACAAAATTCATATAGATACTATATACAACTACTACAAAGATTCACACGGCGATTTTCAAATAGATACAGTTTTTGTGGATATATTAGCTATAGGAAAAGAAACGATCGCACACCAACATTTCACATATGCCTCAACTTCGACAAATGAACGCAGGCTACCCGATAAGAATAAAGTTATCCCTTTCTAATGATTGTTTCTTCCAGTCCAAAGTCCAATCTGTATCCATTTGAATATTGTTGACTGTACCTGTATTTGATTTTGTTTTACTTATAATTACTAACAGCTAGACATTTCTAAGGAATCTATTTGCCAACTTTTTACAGTTAACAATCTGACTACTTTTTCCTGTATACATACTCACTAAGTACATAATAAATAAATAGACCGAGTCTTTTAAATAAACAAATACATACAATACCTAGACCTCAAACTATACCTGAGATCTAAGTACGACAATAAAGACAATACATAAGACCTAAAATCAGAACAAGTCTGCTGTTTATATTTGTTTAAAATAAATCGAACCTAAGATCTCTGAGCAACTAAGACGATACTGCTTACATAATTGCTTTAAATATTACATTAAATTTTTCCTAAAATTCAATAAGTATATTAAAACATAATTAAAATATTCAAACCATAATTGCTACCTCAAAAATAAAACAATTATAATAAAGATTCTTCGATACAAAGTCCACTGTAAATATCAAAATTGGAGTGACGAAATTAATTGAAAATCTTTGATGGTATTATAATGGCTAGGGACTTAATAAACAAGTATCTTGAAAATTTATGAAACAATTTATAAATAAAAATTTATTGAGAGAATTTAGATTGAATTTTAGTTGATTGAAAATTTGCGTTTAGTTTTTGTTTTTACGTTGAAATGATAGCGTTCAATTCCCGTTTAAAGATCGTCTATTTTAGGCTTATTCTAAGAACGGCTTTTTTAATCAAATCAATCAACTGCTCAGAAGGGTATGTAAAGAGCAAAAGCCTCTGTCTACCCCGGTTATATGATATTATTATGATGACATTAGTATGTAAGTGGAGAATGCCAATATACAGCAGCTAAATCAAATTGATTGTAATAATTTACTTCATTTATATTTGTATTTATTTTGATGAGTGAAAGCGCTCTATTGAAGCCCAATTACTAAAGTGAATAAATAAATATTTAAAAAAAAAATAGAGATAATTAACAAAAATATCAATATTCTAGAGTTAGACTCCCATTAAATCTAATTAAATCAACAAGAATTTACAACGGATGTATTCATATATAATAATAGGTTAATAGATATTTATTTATAATACTATATATAAATTATATAGTATTATAAATATCGGCTTTATAAATATATAACGAAAACACTTGAACAATACAATTGTGGACAATAAAATAGTGAATACGTAGCTTAATTTATTAATCTTGTACTCAAAAGTAAATTGGTCCGGATAGAAATAACTAGATTGGGTCCAAAATAATAGAATATTGTATTTCGACGTACGAATACAATAGATTTCTATTGCATGTCAATATTACATACTTGTATGAATACGCTCCGTTATTTTGAAAGGGCACAATTTTCAATTATTCTACTGTTTGTGTTAAGACTTAAATCCTTATTGTTTTGTAGCAAATTTAATTTATTAAAACGGTGCCACTACGCAGTGGTAACAGCGTCGAGGCTTGAGCACCAATTTTATAAAGAACAATAAATTTTAATTAAAATTAGAATATTTTATGACACTCAGCAGTTATTCTTGAGACGGTAGACGAAATCACAAAAAATAAACTAGTTCGATATTTAAAATTAAACTTTTTGGTTTAAATAAAAAGAAAATATAAACATTTGTTTTATAGGTCAAGAGGAAAACCTTAAAACACGCAAAACCCACAAATTTGTGTAGAAATAAATAACACTTGAAAATTGAGTTATTTTAATTTTATTACTGGAAAATATGTATGTGGTGATAGAGCATCCGGTTTATTTTTTGCTTTAATACTCAAAAAATAAATGTCAATAAAATGTACATACAAAATACATTAGATATTAGAGATTAAAGTAGGTTCTTGGCTCTGGGGGAAGAAGACCATATCACATCACTGCTGTTATCCACATTTAAGATTTCTTAAGACTGCTGGTTTTAGTTAACGTCGGGGTACCTCAGGGAGCTAACACATGACCGTCTAGTTATAATGCCACCCATGAATGGTAATCAAAAAAACTATATGAAGTTTGTACTCATGTAATGTAATTTAATTAATTTAAAAGATTGTCTGCGAGTTACTATCGTGATTATTTTGATTAATTTGAAACTGTGACCGTCGTGGTAGCGGCTAGACTGATTAAATTAATCAAAATAAACGTGGCAGTAAGTCGCGTAAACTTAATGTTGTCACTCACGGTCAAAGAACCGCGAATCACGGCGAACGCACTTCACGACTCAACCGTGGTCGGGATACATTAAAAGAAGAATGTAGAATGTTTAGTGAAAAGAAATAAATCCGCTAAATGTAAACACTTTATTTAGCCTTAAGAGGATTTAAAATTCTGGGTAACAATTTATAAAGGGTCTGATATTTTGGTATTCTGTTTTCGCGGTTGAAGTGCTCTTTTACCTTGACTTAACTTTTAATGACGTGTCTTTGAAACGGGTTCTTACGGAACCTCTCTGATTTATTATTTATAATTTCGGATTGAACTTTCAGCCCCTAAATTCTTTTTTCGTGGCCGATATTTTTCTGTTTACAAGTTTACTAACTTCTTTAAGAATATTATTTTTTTCTTATAAATTCAACACCCAATATTTAGACTTTTTTTTTAAATACCCGTAAAAAAAATATTAATTTTAAAAATTAAATTCTATAGTAAACTATTGTAATTTAGTTTTATAAACAAGCTTATCCGTTAGTTAAATGATCATATATAGTAAAAAAAAAGTCTGTCACCTCCGCGGACAATAAGGTTAACTATAATGATAAATAGTAGGTACCTACATTCAAAGTAGAATACAATTTGTTCTGTTTATTTTTCATTTCCCGCTTGGATGTAAACAAAAACAACCTCATTAATCGCATAATCTACTTTTTATTGATTTCACAGCCTTTAAGTTTATGAAGTAGGTCATCCAAACAAATTTAAATTGTCATGCAAATTCTAAAATTAAGAACTGAAAACCGAAAGAATTAGGTAACTAATTTAAAAAAAAACCTTTTACTGGTAAGATTCTAATCCGAAGATTCGATAGTTTGGCAGCCATTTCAATAATTAAGTCTATAATATGTATTCCATTTCATTACTATGCATTAATTTTAAGCCTAGTTTCTTCAAGTAGGAAATAGCTATAATGGTAGGGAATCTGGAGGAAGTTTCTGAAATAAGTACGACAATTACCCATTCGTAACGCTTGTTAACGTACAATTTTCTATGGGAATTGTACAATATCTATGAACAGAAAACTAGTTTCAACTACCCTTCATATTTAATGTTTGTTACTCTCTTACTTCAGACCTATTTATTGGTTTAGTAAATGTTTAGTAATACCTACTTACTATAACTATAATTTTACAATCTGTAATCTTAATAAAATTAGAGTCTGCGACGGGTGGTTAGTGCGTTCAACCTTTCCTTTTTAACAAAAATATCTTAGATTTCTCGGGAATTCAATGAAATTAAATTAAATGAAAATCGTTTATTAGCATAGGCACTAAAAGCATGCACTTGCTCATCGTCAGACTCTACCGTGACTTCGGAAAGGCGTATGACGAGAAGAATACCACAAGAAACTCGTCAATCATAGCTTGTACATAAAGTAATAATAATATAAAAAACTGAATTCTAAATCTGAAAACTGAATCATATTAATATTATACTTATTCTAATTTTTAACTAATCTTAACCATAGATATAGTCGATGTATATGTAGGTACTTTTAAAAATATATAAGTACTAACTCACTAACATTTATTTCTGGGTATTTGGTATTTCATGTTTATGATTTGGGAACAAAAAAAATTATTACCTTAATTGTAGTTTGTCTTTCTCATACACCATTAAAGTGAAAGAGACAAAACACAGAATTAAGTTTGAAAAAACAAATGTAGTTTCATTAGATATTATTGCATTGGCCGTGGGTACAGGAACAACTGGTGCTATGATGACCTTGTTTATGCGTCGAGTCGTCTGTTTACACTTTATAACTTATACAGATACGCGAATAGTTAGTTGTATGAATCAATATAGGTGTATAATGTGAAAAAATCCAATGATAAATATTTTTTAAGACTACCCACCAACTACGCCACAGTACAAGCATTAATTTACGCGTAATATTTATGGCTTTAACATTACATTATCTTTTTATACACGTTAATGTTAAGCTAGAATATATTCATTCTTGCTAATTCCGTCCCCTATTCTCAGGCAGTAAAGTTTTATATAATAAAACAAAAATAATAAATTGTAAATAAAAATAACATAATTTAGGGCACTTAGCTGTCATTTCTTTATATAATAATGACAGTTAACTGCTCTAAACTTTTTTGCTTAAATTTACGATCCTTAGTATAGTATAAAACTCGTATTTAATGTACGAAAATAAATTTATTAAGCATAAAAAAATATAAAAAACAACCTTCGCCTATTAGAACGATGTACAATTTTTAGGCTACAGTTAATTTTGAAACTGTGTGTTCCAATTATAAATTTTAAAGCTACTACGTACCTGCCTAACCTAGTTTCAGTTGTCATCGTGAATATACACATATGTAAACCATTCAATAGAACAAGTTGAAATGATGCACGAAGCTTTTCTAGGTCATCAAACATTATGAGACCTTTTCAACGGACGGGTTTTTGTAGAAACTTCGTAATAATTTTTCAGAATTTGTGACTTTTCACTTTTTACGATCCAATTCATCCAATGTATAGTAGTTTGGGATGTTTAAATCTCTTGTGTCATCATAAATTATACACTTCAGTTATAAAATTATATTAGATGTGTGGAAATTTTTTTAATAGACTTTTTACGTCCAACATATTAAAATTTCTAATGCCTACCTACATTGAGTTAAATATAATAGAGATGTTATGTCAGAGGAAATATGAACGTGAACACGTGACTTTTGTTATTTATTTACTTTTTGTACTTACTAAAGTAATGAACTAACCAAATGGAACAGGTATCTTAAAATAATTTAGTAAATTATTAAATCGAATAAAATCAATAAATTTGATTTAAATATAGAAATATGTCAGATCACGGAAGGCACCGGTCACCGACTAAGACCAATTATGTGAAATAAATGTAAATTAAATAATTGTAATAAAAAAAAATTAGAATAATTATTGTTTTTTATAAATAATAATAATAAATAACACAAAAAAGTTTAATTCAACCTATTTCCATTCCTCATTAAAATACCATAAAATATTATTTAAAAAAATCGACAGCAACAATTTTATCAATTTGATATAAGATTAATTTATTAAACCTATAGATTATAAAAAGCCAAGGCCAATACGTTTTAATGGATTACGATACAACGTCCGATGTGTTGACAATGTTACCATGACCCTCGTACATAAAACTTATCTAATATCTTTAATTATATTAATAGATATTAAAGCATCAAAAAGTTTTCCTAACAATTTCAATAAATATTTATTTTAAATTTAGACATTTGTGTGCGAATCTTTCCGCGATACTATTTTTATTTACAACAATGCGGCATGTGACCGTACTCCGAGTAAACGTTGTCTCGTGGCATGTCGTTTTTACTATACTGTGCTGTTATGAGACTTGTGCATTTTGCAAATGACAGCTAATTCACCTCAGATTCTTGTCTGCTCTATAACCACACTCTGACTTGCATGAAGCGGACACATCTGCTACGTAATGTTTAGACCAGTGTTTCTCAACACTTTTTTGTTGCGGCACACAAAGAAAAAGATAAGTTTAAAAAAAATTATCATATTATTTAATAATACTAATATTATTATATATCTAAAATTTGGCGGCATACTTTTAAAATGGCGGTTGAGAACCACTGGTCTAAACAAACACAGTCCACATTTTTTTAAGAGAAAAACATCACAAAATCTTATAAATTAAGCAACTTGTATTTATTGTCGTTTTACTTTTACAAGTGCACATTTATCGCTATTTACATAGGAAATTACTTGTTTGCATTTATTACTGTTATCTTTACTAGGTGATGAATAAATATTACCTACTTCCTTCTTCAGAAATGACAAATTCAATTGCTCATGATGTATTTGGCATGGGGCCTGAAATATCCAAAACTATAATACCTACAGTTATACGAACGAAACTATTTCAAATTCAAATTCATTGATTTGCTATAACTATGGTTACTGACATGGGTCTTAAAGTAATGTTAGTAGTATCGCGTATTTTACAAATTGCGTATGGCGTACAAATAATTCAATACAATTAAATTTTACTATAACGTCAATGTCAACTTTAACTGCTAAATAATGACAAATTAAATTTAAACCTATAAAATGTTACTCATAAATTCACAAATTGAATAGTAGGACTTGTTTATTAAAAATACGTTGAGATTCTTTTTAAATTTAAATAGGAAGCTATGAAATTGTTTCAAGGTTATGTCTAGTCCGTTTTAAAATAAAATTTTACTTATTAATAAATATTTGAGGTTATAAAAAGACCACTATATTTGGCTTACTATCGCGTTTATTTTGAAATTCGCGGTCGTCGTGAAACCACAACGGCCGTAAAACTTTCGGTACGTCAGAAGTAATCAAAATAAATACAACAGTAAGCCACATAAAATCTCTTAAATTACTTAAATAAATATTTGATCCGAATGAAACAGAAGCCAGATGTCTTGTGACCATCAAAAGAGACACAGTTACATAGTAGTGGCCTTATCACAGCAAAATATAATCTGCTTATGAAATTCGTTATGAAAATGTAGACTAGATGTGGATCGAATTTGATCTGTGTAGAGATTCTTTATATGTATAATGGAATTTTTCTAACAAGTATACTTTTTAATTGGCTATACCTATATATTGGACATATGAAATGAAATGAAAATAGTTTATTAGCATAGGCATTAAATACGTGCGCTTGCTCATCGTTAGACTCTACAATGGCTTCAGAAAAGCGTATAACGAGAAGAAGACCACAAGAAACTCATCAAATAAAATATCATAATATCCGTCAATAAAATTAATTTTATTAATTATTAATTGTGTAAAATTTACTAAAAAAATATGAAACATTTTAAATCTAATAACGATAAAAAAATTATGATTCAAGTACTTATATTATATTTAAAAAATATTATTAGTAATTAGTTATTTAACGATTTTTTCTACAATGGCATCTTCTAAAAATCTATATTAAACTCGATATAAGTAATAAATTATTATAAAAACTATCAAAATATACTATAACAATAATTATTATCATAAAACTATTCATACACAAATCACAATATCAGCGTAATTAGGTTAGGACTAGCTCGTTAAATATTAATATAATACAAACGATCAAAGAAACCAATTGACGTTAATGCGATGTTAAATTTCAAGGTTTATCGACCACTAGATGCATAATTAAACAAAAAATGTATGTGATTACTATGTCATATATTTGACAACTATTTATATATTTTAGACACCCATAATGAGAATAGATATTTAAGAGTCGTCGAAGGGAAGCCGAAGCGACCGCACGTATCCTGATGATGCCACGTGAAGTGGGGAAACGCGTCGAGACAAGTTATTGAATGTTATAGCGGGAATTATAAGCAAAATAATTTTAAATAATTGGGATAAATGGTCTTCCGCAAAGTAACGCCTAAAACAACCAATTATATATTTAAGAGTGGTAAACTAAGCCCTGCGTTAATTCAAGAGTGACAGCCTTGTACTACTTATATATTTTTATATTTAAGCCAGTAGTATAGAGGAGGTGACTTGTAATAGTTGCCTGCTCTTTTATCACTTGACCCTATGCGGAGTAAAATAACAGAATTAAAAATAGTATAATAATATATATATAAAAAACTTCGCGTCCTTGACTTAAGGTCTATTCCCATTAAAGTTGCCTCAGGATGCAATAACGTGTTTAACCGTAAATCTGAATAGACCTTAAAAAGTTATGTGAACCTCTCGCTGATTTTGTAAAAGTACAGTCGGTAACACTAAGTTATACATGTAGCCTTTTTACCACCTACATAAGGTTGAATCTTCAATAGAAGCGGGTAATAAAAATTTATCATCATGAAACTAATGATGTCCCTTAGGCTCGATGGATTCAATTTAGGCTATTTGGAAAAAAATGAATATTTATTACTTAAATGCGAAAACCTAATCTATAGTATTGAGTTTAATATTCTTGAGAATAGGTATGTAATGACATCTGCATGTTAATCGGTTACTAACAGTCTGTTATTATTATTATATTAAAATATTGGGAATATAAGGATTGTTTGTTTATTTATTTATTTCTTTTATTATAATATAATTGGACGATTAAATGTATAAACGAGATGGTCGTCTTATCGCTAAACAGCGATCTCTTCCAGGCAACTAATTATTTCTACAAAAAACAACAACAAAAATTACCAAAATGTTAGTTCCGAAGTAATATTTAAAAAAAAATTACAACGTCAGTAAAGAAATCATTTACATATGTCATAGTAACAATTGTTCATTTAAATATCAAATAATTTATTCTTCAATTTACTCAGTGTCTGGGAATTTATCTATATGTTTTTTGTTTTAAAAAAAGTTGTTTTCGAGATTCGATGCGGCATTACGGTTACTTTGTAAACATAAATACTAATAAATAATTTGTTGAGTGTTCTATTAATATCACGCATAAAACAAAACACAATCACACTCAAATAGTAGGCATTAACATAATATCAAGCTGGAAATTTTTAAATAATATATTATAGCAATAAAACAATTAGTTATTTTATTATCATTATTTGCACACTTAAAAACAATGAAAAACAATGTGTTTTGCACAAAACTTTATTACCAAATTAAAAGATAAATTAATATGAGAAACATTATCTAAACAATAACAAATCGTTTAACTTTCTTCATCACGATAAGTTCTAAAACTTTCCTCATATAACGCACGCGAAGAACTGCAACTTAAGATCTTAATTCGCATTGGAGCCATATTTACACGTGTTTACTTACTTGAACAAGTAACCAAAAATAATAATATTTTGTACAATATATAGATTGATACATATTTTGAGTGCATATGAAAGACTGGCCTGTTACTACAATACTTTAGATACTACAACTGCTATAACTAAGTAATGTCAGCTAACAGCAGTCAGATTGTGAAAATAACTATACACGGCCCAGATTGACGGGGTACACTTTTCTCATTATACTCGCGAAACGCGATAGCTGCAGCAAAACTCAGCTAATTGATAAATTTTGTTATCATTAAAGTTTCACTAAAAATTAGTGAACATCAACAAATCCGATAAAAATTGCAATATTTTAATTACTAAGATTTACGTACACATATGTATTTATGTGTATTATAGTAACATTTTTTGGTATTTTGGTCTTTTGCATCTGCTGACTTAATAAAAATTGCGTTCAAATAGTCCAAAAGTGTTGTAGCAAAGAAGGTAAATTTTAACTAAAAATAGGAATTATGAAGAAATGACAACTGAGAGGAGAAGGGCCCTAAACTTTCTATTTATATTATACTGTGTGCTGTAGTTATATTGTGGGTGATCTTTACAACGCATATTACGTTCAAGTACACATAACCGTGTATACAAACACGATATTTCCAGTTTATTGCAGTCAAAGTTTCGATTTAATTAAAACATTGAGCTTACTCACTCAGTCTTAGTTTAGGCTCGTGCTAATAAATACCGAATATTTACGATACAGACGTGGAAACTAAACACATACTGTTATAGTGAAACAATGGTATCTATTATTTTTACAGTAACTATGATCAAGGCCTTATTTTTATTCAAATGTTGTTTGTGCTATTCACCTCAAAGATGTACAATAGGCGAGTTAGATAAACAAGTATTACAATGTTTTTGAACTAAAATAAACTTGTTTCTATTAAAGGTATAAATTATAAGTTACACATATTATATATTATACGTGGATTTACTCACATGGGTAATGTATAGCCGATATTGTAAACTTCATTTTTTATATAATCGTTTACCTGTGCCTACAGATAATAAATTGATTTAAAATGGTTGTACCTCCACGTTCAGCTGATATTAAATCAAATTTAAAAATAGAACGCCAGTTACCTTTAATAAATATATGTTAATCAACGCCATATAATATAGCACATATACAATTTTTTTTTAAAATCATAAAGTATATCCTCACAGTTAATCAGTTGATCTCTCTATTCGTGCAGTATATCAAACACGATAGAAAGAGACAAATATTATAGTAAAATGTCTGCTCTATAGTTAAATAACTGGCAGATTTAGGTAAATCGGTATCCATATAGTCTCATATTTTCAGAACAATTTCGAAGAGCAATAACTTTTTATTATTTCACTCAATTAAATAGAAATCAATTTTTAATTTTTCATTTACAATATAGAAAATAATTCTAAAATATATCTAAGGGTTTTTTTTATCTTCCTGCGTAAAAAAGTACAACATAATTTTGTTTCTAAACAACTAAAAATAACTTTTGTTTTAGCAACATCACGCAGTTTTTACACAGACCAAAATTATTGTAAACAATAGATTTCCAAACAATAGGTGAAGGTGATCAAAGAAAAACATTTTAAAGTTTTAACTATGTTTATATATGCTTTTTTTTTGTATAATTTTACATCTTTACAAATATTTTATACAATAATCACTATTGTTACAGACTGAATATGTCAACGATTTAGACGCACGAACAAGAACGATGAATTCTCCCAAATTATGAGCTCAACGTGCGATGTTTAAATAAAATAAACACCAGAATAAAATATTGGAAAATTTCCTTAAAGGAAGTAGATTACTGAAGAAATCTGTTACTTCTGAAATGATAAAGATTTTATCGTATTTTATCAGTCTACGCGATTATGTTACAATTGCTTTGTTTTTTGACATTTACAAAATATTATATTTAATTTTACAATACAGAAAATTCTTGTAGGTTAAAATCGTGCTATGAAGACATGGGAGAGTGGGCTCGCTCACTTTGGTTACATGACAATACACTGACAAAAAGCTTAACATCAGGGTGACGTGATTGTCAACCAGCCGACGCATTCCATCACTAATTGTCACCCGACCCTTGAGTGCGAATTTAAAATTTAACAAAAAATCTTGTATAATTTCTGTGGTTTTCTTTACTATAAAGTTAATCGAGCAAACGAGCATTCATTTACTTTACTACATCGTTTCTCAAGCGGGGAGTCAAGTTTGTTTTTAAAGAGGGTCTGTTGAAAAATAATAAATACAAACTACATATAGGTACAAAAGATTCGTTTGTTAAAGGAGTGAATTTTAGTGTAGTGTTATAAAACTAAATATTAAGATGTAATGTGTGAGGGGTCGCAAGACTTTTTACTTAACTTTTATGCTTTTTCGTTGGTCGCGACATAAAAATGGCTGAGAAACGATGCTCTACTACAACATAAGTAGTATAGTTATAGTTTAGAACCCACTCATTCTACCGTTCAGTACAAGCATATACCAGTAAATGGTCTTAGGATGGAATACAACGCGATGATAAATAAATTTAAACAGTTTACTTTCAACTAATAGAAATAATATCTATATATGGTTTATCACGTATTGAATCATCAGTAAAATGTATGTATTTACTAAAGTGTCCATATTTTCTTAATGTATATTATTATACTATTAAAAACCTTTTAACCTTGATGTTCAAATCTAAAACTAATCAATACAAATGATTACTCACATTAATATAACATAAAAACACTATGAAAAGCGTTTTCCTACAAAAAAAATAAACAGCATAAAAACTCAACAGTAAGTTACCGCGGCATTACAAAACCGAATTAACTTATGAATGGTTAATTATTTAGTTAAAAAATGTACATCTATTTTGAGCTTGTGAATTGAAATAAATTAGTGTTTAGATAATGGCTTAATCCGACTTTGATTTTATGAGATAACGTTACGGCGCAGTTCATTTAATTATATTAAACTCACGTATATCTAATTCCCTGTCACCTATGTTAAAATATTATTGTTATAATATGCAGCTTTTGCAGTAATATAAAATATTTGTCACCTCTACTATTAAATTTCTTACTTTATAGTTAAAATAATTAATTTAGTGACCATGAACACTTTTTTTCTAAAAGACAAAATTAATACTCGACCTCAGAGAGAAATGGACGCTAAAATGATTCTTAAAAATAAACTACATAAAATTAATAATATGCCTATGTACTTTCGTAATGTCTAAGGTTATTCGCGTACACAATTTAACTAAGGGTGCCAAACAAAAGAATGCCAAGGAGAAAAATTGACTATTAAAATTGAAATATAACTCAACTTTAACAGAGAAGGCGTTTGATGATTATACCACAATACATATTATACAACAATACACAATATATATATATATATATTCAAAATAATATAAAATAAAATACACCTCGCTGCAGAGGCCGTCAAATTACTGAAACAAATGAACAAAGAATTCGTCAGATTATAATATTTGTATAATGCAGAAAATAAAATTATTAAAATAAATAAAATCACGTTCTTTAGTTTTTCCAGAAAGTGCTCAAGGAGTTTTAAAACAGTTCAGAGTTGAGACTTAAAGATACCTAACCGTAAGTTACAATCATAAAAATAACACCGAAAAGGAAACAAGTCATTACACTTGAGAACAATGTGTCTGATTGTCTAATGTGACCACTTTAAAGGTAAATTGTAGTCACATATTCATTGTACAATTATGCGTTCGCGTGCACTTGCTCAAGTTATAGACTTAACCGTTTGAGTCAATTTTGTGTTTTGTTTAGTTTTCAATTGTTTATACTAAACAAAATACATAACTATAAATATACTTTAGTTTTGGCTTAACTTGAGCTGTTATTATACATACCTATTCTTAATTATTTTTCACTTCTAATATAATTATTCACAATTTTAGTTGAAACACCTTCATATACCCTTGAAATACTTTGACATACTCCACCCTTACACCGAGTGGTATCCAAATCAAAACATGCGAATATATATTCAAAAATAAGAGTAATTTTTTCTTCTAAATCAGTAAACAAACTCAATAACACACGCAATAAGTATAAAAATCGTTATGAATTGGGGAAAAAACACGAAATCATTAAGAGTTAGTTAAATTAAATGCTACATATTTCCATTTGCACATAACGAAAGCATGAATAGAATCATTCTAAATAAAACAAACAAAAAAAGCAAGTTTTTTTGGATATATGACAAAATGAATATCATGAACAATAATACATTTAGTCATCTGTATGAAAAATAGCCCCAGCTCTTCGGGTTCCCACGACTGTGAGGTTTCATTATAATGGACTGTATTTTTAGATCACTAATGAATCGTTGCAGGATATTTTGTTACTAACAAGCGTATGCTAAATATTATTCACTAATATCTAAGCTTTGTAATATGAAAAACTTCTAATTAAATTAATTCAACTTTTCCAAAAATGGAACTCTACTGTTATTTCAATTAAAACTACGGACAATGTTCTGGATTTATTTCAAGTTTTTAATCAGTGGGCTCTTATCACGAATTTAGTCTGGCTTTCGAATCGAGCTGTCACAAGTAAAACGCATCCGTTAGCAATCGGGATCATGAATTTTTACTAACGACTAACGAGCACCAGCAATCTATCAAATGAACGAAACATCGAGACGTTCGAAAATTAACAAAAAGTATCTAAAATATTGTAGTTCCAAATCCGCACGCAGTGGCGCTGCTCAAATTTCCATACAAATCGCTTGAAGCAAACTCGGTTCGAAAGCCAGACAAAAATTCGTGATAAGCCCACAGAACTCTCCCTATGATTAGCTACTAGAAAATGCTCTTTGGTTTTAGGTTCACCATTATTTAATGGCATTTCCTATCCAAATGTTACCATAGTATTTTATTTTACTGATAGATGGCGCCACTGTTGTTTAGTTTCGTCAGGAAGTTCGAATGTGGACAAATAACATTTACACACATTAGTAGTAGTAATAGTATAGTAGTAGAGAACCGTTTTCTAATCTCACAAAAACATATCTAGTCGGTACCAATCTTTTATGTACTTTAGTGGCTAAGATACCTACATACCTTGGTATATGTTCCTTAATCTTTTTAAAAAAAATAACACAAAGAATTTATTCATTACGATAATAATTTCTGGAAACAATTAAATGTAATTACAATAATAATAATTATAAATACCTAAATCTTATAATAACAAGTTATTGAGTAAATAAACATATTATTATCAACACGAAGTACGCGCGATAATCTAGAGAGGATTCTAAGATGATAAAACGGCGACACGTTCTCTTATTGAAAAAAAATGTTTTGTTCGATATCAAATACGACAAAGAATTGACATTTTTATTTACAGAATATGATAAAATAAATAAACATGTACCTACCAATACAGTAACTATCACATACTGACCTTAAAATATTCTTATAACAAAATTAAAGCAGGACAAGACAGACACGAAGGAAATATCCAACAAATGCTAAAAAAGTTTAAAGTTTGTAAATCAATTGATTTAGAAGGTAACTTACCACATATCAGATGGTGTAGTCCGCTATTGCATTGAACCAATGAGCGTGCTTTAATGGTGTGACGTCACAAGCAAGAAACCAAAATCGGTTATTACTAGTTGAAAGCGTCACCCAGTACTATTCACGACGACAAGACTTTAGTGGTTCACTGCGTACGTTATTTAATTTTACCGGCGTTTCGAAACCTTTGCAGCTATCGTGGTCGTGAATCGTAGCAAGCCCCGCCCGCATTCTATTTGAGACATAAGCACACATAAAAATTATCTTTTCTTTATTATGCCAACCTTATTTTGTCTACATAAAGTATCTAACAACATTTGTTGCTATGTTTAGATAATGTTTATCTAAAATTGATTATCGACTAACAACTGCCACCGAATTGTTCGAAGATTACTTTTAAATGTCAATTTTAAGTGCCATAAAACAACTTCACCATCGTATTTTTATATCAATTACGTAAATTGGAACGGTGTCGCTTGTTTTTAGGGTAGGCAGAATTTTATGATTCGTATGAAGTGAACAACGCGAGTTGCCCTCCTTTATTCCTTCCTGCATTACAACTTAAAAATTAAACCTTATGTAGTAATCCTTATGTACACAACCATACTGTTGGAGTACATAAGGCGCAATCATATTCGACCAAAGAGCGTCGTCTTCGTGCGGCATGAGATCACAGATAGTGTAACCCGCAAAACAATAAGTTGTTACTCGGCTTCATGACAACGGTAATTAGATATCTAGTCAGTTCTAATTAAGATCTATGCCTTTATCTAGAGCATTGTCATTCGCTTCATTGAGTACTAGCAATATTATATTCCATACTTCAGAATAATATTTATATAATATAATAATATTTATGAATGGATATATGTTTTGCAAACACACCTCTGGCTGGCCCTAGTAACCTAAGACTGGAGCTTTATTAGGCCGTGACGCTAACGTCGATATATTAGCAAACGAAACAAACTAAGACAAGGCTTTCTACTAAGGCTGCTGACATTCGAAATTAATCAAAAATAGGCAATAATATGCAGTACAAAGTTAGTTATACTGATACACGACGTATAATACAATTATATTTAAAATCTTAAAACTCGTAATTAGTTCTAATACGTATCTATTGTAATAATAATTTTAATAAATATTAAATATAAGAAAATATATCAATTTCAAATAATAATAGATACTGCATGTATAGTATATACCTAACTAGCTGTTGCCCGCAACTACGTCTGCGTAATAATGAAGATGTCCTATTTAAGCGGACGTCTTCATCATAGTAGCTCAAATCTTTAATTTCAGTTCAATCAGTCGAAAATCTAATAAGATTTATACAAACTTTCATCCCCTATTTTATCCCCTTAGGGGTGGAATTGATCAAAATCCTTTCTTAGCGGATGCCTACGTCATAACATCTACCTGCATGCCAAATTTCAGCCCGATCCGTCCAGTGGTTTCGGCTGTGCGTTGATAGATCACTAAGTCAGTCAGTCACCTTTGAGTTTTATATATATAGATAGTGTAACCAGTGAATTGATTTTAAATTAGTTTTGTTTGTATTGTGTTCATTTCATTTAATAATTTAAAATAGGAAAGATAAATGAAAAAGATGAAACAGAAAACTTATTAATTCTCAATAATCTTTTAAAAGTTTCAAGAGTAATCGCAACGTTGCAATGTGCCACATTTAAAAGTCAAGTTTTATTTTAAACTTAAATTTCTTTAGACAAACAACTTTTGACTTTTTATTGAATTACTGCTGAGGATTTATAAAACTAGAACTTACTTTTACGAAATGAAAAACATAATACATATTTAAGAAAAAACAATTGAATTTATTTTATTAAAGAACAAAATATGTTAAAAATACATGCGGTGCCCACATACAAGGAAATGCGTTTCCGCAAACCGCATCGCAGTTGACACATCAAAGCAAAAAAAAAACCAACAACTAATTTGGCCTTAACATTAATTTAAAAGTCACGCCATTACAAACAAACAGCTTGTAAATCACGACGGTCGTTTTTATAACTGTACAATGTACATATGTTTCACCGTTACCTACACCCATATTACCCTTGTAATAAACACGGGAAGATCTCAATTGATCTGCTAAGATGATCCTCTAATCAGCCACAATTGAATAATGACCATTTTTACTCACATTTCCATCAAGCCGGCTCCTCTTCCTACTTCTACCTACTTATTTATATGCATTTCTGGCCTGGGCTATCGCTCTGAGTTAGTAGCTACCATCCCTTTATGAAGTGGTTTGTGAAGTTATCTAGTCGTATTTCAAGTTTCAGGAACCTAAGCAGTGCATACTCGATTAATTAAGCCGGCATAGTGGATACGAGAGCTGATTATCTTTTAAAATATTTGTTAGATTAAAAATAATCAAAATAAACGCGATAGTAAGCACAGTCAGTTAAATTAATTAAATATTTAATCTTTAATATTATACTTCTTCCATTCTTTCCAAAGTACCTAAACCTACCTTTATATACCAGGATTAAAAACGTGAGTGTGTGTACGTCGTAAGATCTCCAGGGATCATTCTAGAATATAAGTTAGACCTTTGAGGTAAAGCGAGGAACACAAGAGGCTCGTAAACTAACCTGCTTTAAATATTAAAATCTTGGAACTGGGGTAACTTTCTTCATTTACGTTACTTCTATGTTTATGAAGAAAAAAAAACAAAGTATTCAATATGTAATATAATTTGAAAACGTAGATTATTAATACTTTTTTATTATTATTTATTATCTATAATAGTATGTTTTTAGATTCTATCATCATTATCGATAGTCATTATTTCCCTAAACTTGAAAAAAAATAGATGAAATCATAAAGATTTTACCGAATTGGGAAATACCGAAATGTTTTACTTAGATATTTATTTGAGCCTATAATACCTCGATAAGTGATGTTGTCAAAGAAAAAAATAATAATAACAACCATTTCTTTATTTAGCATATCTTCAGTTATCTTACTTAAACTTTGTTAGAGAAATGAATTATTATATAGAAGATTAATTGATAGAATTTTGCGAATTAAATGGAGCTAGTATTGTAAGTCTGGGATTAAGCACTTATGTAGTATACTTAGACACTTGGGGAGGCTAACATATATGTATTTTACTCAAATCTTACCACCACCTTCAAGCTTTCCCATGAAGTGACCCCGAGTGTTCCTATCAATCTGGTTGTACAACCGTCTCCTTAAAAGATATTTGTCTGTGGCACTTGAACTTAACATCAGACGGAGTGTCATAGGTCAGGCTAACATTTAAAAAAATCATATTACATGTTTTTTGTTTATGTTAATTTTGGTCAATTCGAACTTTATTTAATCTTCTCATTTAATTTAATATCCGTGTGTTTGATTTTTTTTTCTATAAAAAACTATAATGGTCATACTGTCAAGCTTTCTTACATGTCAAATAATTGCGATCTTGCAATTTCTCAATGGAGGGTAGGTCAATGTTTTACTTTTTCACTGGTCTACGAGTAACCTGCTGCGAGCGCGGCAGTTCAGTTGAGTCGAGGTCTCGCTCCCAGCAACTCTCTCTCGTGGATAGTCAAGTGAAGTCAGTGGTCAATCATCGTAACTAGGCAGCCGTGCTGCCAAATCTCACACGTAATTATCATAGTGGATTGAAGTAGCCGTGCTACTTGAGACTGTTCTTCTTAACCGCGGTGGCCGTGCACAGGCAGTCGTACTGTGCAATCATAAGGAAGAAGCAGCCATCAATCCCAGGATTCGTATTCCAGACCTACGTGCACGTAGGGAACTACTCCAGCTGTCCTCATCAGAGCCGCCAAGCTCAAGGCAAGGTGAAACCAGGTCAGTGGCATTGTATTTATTCTCTTTGAGTGTTGTAAGATTGTACTCCGTGCACACACATCTGAGCTATCATAGTAGGGAAAGATAAATATAGCTGAATATATTGAAGCTATTTATCCCCCACATTTTGGTCCTTCGAGCAGAATTCATCATTTTTTACCACGTAATTAAATTCGTAATTATTAATTTCCTTATTATTAAAAATTTGAAGGTAGTTTAAAAATGGCGTCACGGGATGACGATAGGGCATTATCAAAGGGCGAAATCGCTGCCCATAAACAAATAAAAAAATTAATAATGTTAAAAGAACGAACGTTTTGTCAATTACAAAAAGTTTATGACCTCAGCCTAAAGGTCAATGACCCTGATTGTCGTGAGATGTTCTTGGTGCGCTCAGCTGAAATAGACGAAATTCGTAATAGGTTTGAGGACATCATTCAAAGCATATATGATCAAGAATGTTACATAGATGTCGATGCCAAATTAAATTTCAGCGAACTTGAGAGTTTCGATGAAGTGTACTTCCAAATTAAAAAATGTATATCTAAAAATAAAAATATTGTGTCAAATGAGGGTACATCGAAAGTTCCAGAAGCGCGTCCGCGTCTTCCAAAAATTGAATTATTTACATTTGACGGTAATATCGAAAACTTCCCTACATTTCTCGAAACATTTAGTTCCCTAGTACACGACCAACCTAATATCTCAAATATAGATAAATTTCATTATTTATTGTCGTGTACTACAGGCACACCCCTAAATATCGTAAAAAGCGTACCTATTACGTCAGACAATTATGAGGTAGTCTGGAATGCATTGCTAGATAAATACAAAGATCAACGAATTCTCGCCGGGCGATATCTCGATAAAATGTTAAACTTTATACCAATCAAAAGGGAATCGTCTGAGAATTTATCTAAATTTTTAGATGTTTTCGATAACTCCGTGAAGGCATTGAAAGCACTAAACATCGATAATTTATCTAGTTATATTTTGTGTCATATTGCCCTTAAGGCATTAGATAGGGACACGCATCGATTGTTCGAACAGGAGATCGACCAAAAAACGGTTCCCTGTTATGAACAATTGATGTCATTTTTACACAAACACATAAAAGTATTAGAGCATTCCACAACGCATTCTTTTGACACAAACAACGTAAATACTTCATCATTTAAATATAAAGAGCCAATTCATAATAAAAACTTTCATAACAAAAATTATAATAAACCCTTCAACACAAAATCTCATTCACAATTTGCTGAAAATAAAATAAGCTGTTTACATTGTAACAAAGATCACTTAATTTATAGATGTGAATCATTTCGTAAGTTAACTCCCTCACAACGCATTAGCCGTGCTAATGCACTGACATTATGTCATAATTGTTTAAAAACAAATCATAGCACATTACAATGTAACAGTAAATTTAAATGTTTTGCGGATCCAGAGTTTCATAAATGTTCGCCTATCGACATAATCTTAGCAGGTGACATCTT